>VKOC01020392.1:0-49651 GCA_009364415.1 Spea multiplicata
TAGATAGAGCAGAAGGGAGTGAGAAGGGGTAGATAGGGCAATCATACTCCTATCATGCCGAGTCTGCGAGTACATCCTGGAATCTGGATATGCCTGGGCATGATAGGAATGTGATTGCTGTTCCGGCGCTCAGCTGTGAAGCGCGCACCACGGGAAGACGGACACCTCCCGCTCCCACTGCAGGACTCAACAAGGTAAGTAAGGGGAAGGGGCAGAGGGGGATCAGTGAGAAGAGGGGGGCAGTGAGAAGGGGCAGAGGTGGTAGATAGTGATACAGGGGGATAGATAGTGAGAAAGGGGAGTTTTGTTACAAGTTTTTATTCCTTTTTTGGGATGGGGGGGGCGCCAGAGGAGTAGTCCGCACAGGCCGCCAGAACACCTAAGGCCGGCTCTGAGGGCTGCTATCATTGGTAGGCAGAGCTAACAGCATCGGTGGGCAGGACAGGCTAGGTTATGAAGGCTAGCCCCAATGGCTTTATATTTGTGTGGAGGAGGGGAAATGGACATTGCCTGGGGAGTGGGTGTGTCTAAACCAGGACCAGGAGATTTCATTCCATGACCTGGAGATCCAGAAAAGCGATGCTTCACACAGAATCTCCCACAAAACCCAGAGAGTTCATAGATACGGTCATTAGCATACCTGGGAACTCTCCAGTTGCCCAGTCCCCTAGTTTATCCAAATCATTCCGAAGAGACGCTACATCCTGGTCAGCCTTTATAACCTTACCTAATTTTGAATCATCATGTCACGAACAGGGTCCATACAGACGACTGTAATGACCCACAGCGCCCAATGATGGAATTTCAGGAGTCACTGTGCAGTAGCGGAGGGACAGGGCCTGGGGCACTTCCCTAAGTGTTGGGGCATCAGGAAGCTGAAATAGCAGGCATCCAGTACAGATAACAGGATATAGAGATATCTTGCAACTAAGGACACAAAAGGCAGGACACAGCCAAAGGAGTAGAAGCAGGTTGCAGAATCAGGAATACAGGTTACAGGGATAGGCTACACACAAGATCTGACATAAGTAGGACAGGACACCCCTCTGCCGGGGCTCAGGACAGGACAACAGAGTACATGGCTGACAAGACAGACCCGGTTACACATGACAACACTATACATAAATAACAGGACTAAACAGAATAGACTAGACAAGGACACAAATAGAACCCCTTTCTAAGATAATAACATTGGAGATTCCGTCACATATTATGGCCATAGCATGCTTAGCCCACCACTACGCCAAAGTACTCCAATATATCCTAACACTAAACCCTGTCTACTGAATTACTAATAAACAAACTAAACATTGAATCTAAACACATATCAGAAATACATACCTATAGACTTCTGACTGAGACAAACATAACGGGTGGGGCACAGCTTATAGAGGAAACAGAAGCTGAAGCAAAGAGCAGGACTGGAATCAAAGAATCAGAAGTTCAGGACAGAGCATAAAGAACTCCAGGAATGGACTATAGCGAGGCAGGGGAAACCAGAGGTATGCAGCGCCGTAACCTGGATGGGGCATGAAACATCAGCAAACACAGACAAGTGACTTCCAATATCTATTTCAAGATCATTAATAAATAAGTTAAAGGGAACTAGACCGAAGACAGAACCCTGAGGCACTCCACTTACCACAGTTGTCCAGCTTGAGAATTTATCATTAACAACTCTTTGCACCCTGTAACTGAGCCAATTTCTAATCCAAACATAGGCATTTTCTCCAAGATCTATTTGTCTCAGCTTATACAATAACTGCTGGTGTGGAACAGTGTCAAATGCTTTTGCAAAATCTAAATAGACAACATCTACAGCAACACCCTGAGCTATACATTTACTCACAACATTATAAAATGCAATTAAATTGGTCTCACATGATCTGTTCTTCACAAAACCGTGCTGACTCCTACTGATGATATAACTGTTCACAATATATTCCTGTATGCAATCTCTTAATAAACTCTCAAACAATTTCCCCACCACAGATGTTAAGCTTACAGGTCTGCAGTTCCCACGCCCAGATTTGGATCCTTTTTTGAAAAATGGGAACCACATGAGCTTTCCGCCAATCCTTTGGTACAATTCCTGACTGGAAAGAATCTTTGAAAATCAAAAACAGTGGTCTGGCTATTTCTTGTCTAACTTCCCATAGTATCCTTGGGTGTCACTGAGCCCCCTGACTTGTACAGTTTAAATGCCAATTTCTTTAT
Source organism: Spea multiplicata (assembly GCA_009364415.1). NCBI lineage: Eukaryota > Metazoa > Chordata > Amphibia > Anura > Pelobatidae > Spea > Spea multiplicata. Next base: position 2,218 of record VKOC01020392.1, read on the forward strand.
TCGCATTACCTAACACTTTTATTCATCCACATTGATCCACATTAGTTTGTTTCTTGAGGATTTACTTGTAGAAATATATTTTTGTGAGTGTGAGTTGTCTACTGTATCTATTTCAACAAAGAGGTCATCCCAATTAATTATCTGCAAGCATGTCCTAAACTTGTTAAAATTTGCTTTTTTCACACCTCCAACAAGAATCTTTAACCTGTGGATACATTTTAGCTAGCTTTGTTGGTACTAGATACCACCTGTAATAAATTTTATAAAAATTCTCTCATATTTAAGCAATGAATCTCGCTATTAAGCAGTTGGATTGTGGATTTCCAACTGTCCCAAGAGATAGTCCTGTCCAATTCTCTCTCCCAAGTCTTAATTATCTTTACTGGCTTATGTTCGTAATCTATTTTGATAAGGTTTAAACACTTAGTAATCATTCCCTTAGTATTTATTGCATTGTATAAAGCATTAAGAAGGGTCCATTTTTCTCCACTATTTATTATACAATGTTTCAAAAGAAACCCTTTAATTCTAAGATAAGGGAAAACCTCTTTAGGGGAGAGTAAGTATTCCTGTTGTATCTGAGAAAAGGGTTTTACTTTCTCATTCAGACAGAGGTCATGGATAACCCGGATACCCGCCTGTTTCCATGTATGCAAGCTCATATTCTCCATGCAGGATTCTAAAAATTCCAATGGAAGGAAATCCACAATAGACTTATATAAAGTTAATTTCTTCCTAGCCTTTTTCCAAACATCTAAGATATTTGTAACAACCAATGATCCTATAGCCTCCTGACAATTATCATCTGGCTCTCGAATATACCATGGGGCTAATGCTAAGCTTTTCAGACCTGTTGTTGTTTCCTCAATCTTATACCAAAAAATATTGGGAATTTTATGCATATTTGGTGGACTTGCCAACGCATAGAGATCCTCTGGAAAGAGATATATAATCGGATTAAACAATTAACGGGCGTATATCTACCTTTCACACCTGATTGTTTTCTCTTACACTTAGAATGGCCGAAAACCACTAATTTATACAGAAGTTTAATAACCCATATCCTTGCATCCACTAAATTACACATAGCTAAAAATTGGAAAAATAAAAAATTGCCAAATTGGGAAGAGATTAAATCAATTACAATCTATCATTGTAAAATGGAATTGGGTATAACTAAATTAAATGGATCTAACTTTACAAAAATTAAAAACTGGGAAAAACTACTAAACATCTTAGAAGCTTGAATAAGAGTGATTTCGGGGCTTCCTTCCTTCCTATCTCATCTCAGGAAAATGTAATACATATATTTTATATATTTTACATTTGATTTTTTTTTTTGTCTTCTGTTTTTCTTTTGTTCTTGTTTCTGTTTACTTTGCTTATCTAAATGCAAAACAATTTTTGCTTTGTTTATATTTTGTATGTGTTGTTAAAATCCAAATAAAAATTAATATTTAAAAAATTTGCTTTTTTAATGTTAAGTGTCTTGGTGACAGTTACAACAGTTTGCATTTTACTATTAATTTCAAACTGCGCCATATTATGATCACTACTTCCCAATTGCTCCCATACTTGAATATTTAAAAACAGCTCTACATTGTTAGTTAACAGAAGATCCAAATAAGCCTCCTTTCTAGTAGGGGCCTCTACTAACTGAGACATGTAGTTATCATGCAACAAGTTCAAAAATCTCTCTTTAACTGAATTACTAGCCCAAATATACCAGTCAATGTCAGGGTCATTAAAATCTCCCATGACTAGAACTGTTTGGGGGTTTGTAACAAACTCCCAAAATTAATGAATTGCCCCTTTTATTCCTAGAGGATATCTCGACCCACAATGCTTCCACGTTGCTAGTAAAGGTATATTCCCTGTGTTCCTATCCTATTTAATTTCCTTGGTCCCTCCCCCCATTACCTAGTTTAAATACTCCTCCAACCTTCTGGCCATCCTATCCCCTAGAACAGCAGACCCTCTTACATTCAGGTGCAATCTGTCATGACTATAAAGATTGTACGCAAGTGCAAGAATAGCCCAGTGCTCTAAGAACCCAAAACCCTCCTTCTTACACCAAGTCTTCAGCCACGCATGATCATGGCACTGGATACCTCTGTTGGTCTGCTTATTTCTTAAATAATAAATCAAATAAAGACAGATAACTGAATGGATTTTAAAGGCCACCACTTTATTAAGAATCAAATACTGTGACACGAAAACTTTATTAACGTAATACATAATTTTACTGTAATTTTAGTAACCTCCAAAACACCCACCTACCATTTCACATCATGGAGGTTACAACCACAACTCCACGCAACAAGCATATGACTTAAAACTGTTCCACGTCACGCCGGAACTCACGTGACCATGTTGCCGCGTATGTAACCACCCGGCCTGTAACTACTACGGCCATAGCAGTGTCCCACCGCCACACTAGAGCCTCGAGTCACCGTGCCATCCCTTTCGTGCACTACACGCATGCGCACACCACTCCAAAGATGGCTACCGGAACTTGAAGACTCATGCCACATCAAAGATGGCCGACCAGTTACTACTGCACATGTGCAACCCACGATTTAAAGGAACAGTACCTGTTTTTCCCTGCAAGTAGCTGGAGGGGGGTTTATCTGCCTGGGCTATTTAAGGGCGCTTTAGCTGTCCATGGATTGCCTGTCAAAGAGATTCTTATCTCCTGCTCTGGGCTCTGTATGCAGTTCGGTGTTGTTCTGATTCTGACTTTGGCTTCGTCTCACGTTGATCCTGATTTCTCCAATCCTAGACCCCGGCTTCGCTTCACGATTGTCTTGCTTGCTCCAGTCCTGACTTCAGCTTCATCTCACGTTGATCTTGATTTCTCCAATCCTTGACCTCGGCTTTGTTTGTGACTACTCTCCTGTGTGCTCGCCTGCTCTGGCTCGTGTCCAGGCTCTGCATTGCGGGTCTCCTACTACCCTGCCCGGTCCGTTAAAGTTTTGACAGGCCTACATGGATCCCGCAGACCTCATTTATCATCTCGACAGGAATGACACGACCAGATTTTGGCTTCCCATGCCTCTCACTTGCTAACCCTGGAACAGAAGCTGGATACGATGACTGATCTTCTTCGGGCCCTTACTACTCCGTCTGTCCCAGTTCCTGTCCCGGCCTCCACTACTGTGGCTTCCACTGCTTCTAGCTTTCCTGCCAATTCTCCTAAGATGCCTATGCCAAATACGTTTTCTGGTAACCCTCTTGAATGCAGAGGGTTTCTCAATCAGTGCCAGCTACACTTCAAGACCCAGCCACAGACCTTCTCCTGTAATGCCACCAAGGTAGCCTTCACCATCAACCTATTAAGAGGAGAGGCTCTGGATTGGGCATCCCCGCTGTTGGAGCAGAACTCTCCTTTGATGGACAATGCTGAATCCTTTATTTCTGCCTTTCGGGCTGTTTTTGACGCTCTGGGCCGTTGTGATAATGGCAAAGGATCTATTATGGACTTACAGCAAGGCAGAAGAACTGTCGCCTAGTACGCTGTAGAATTCCGTACCTTCGCTTATGAGACTAAGTGGAACAATGAGGCCCTAAGAGCGGTATTTCGGAGAGGGCTTAACAACCATCTGAAGGATGCCCTGACTTATCAGGACCTTCCAGAGAATTTAGAAGATCTCATTGCCATTTGTCTCAAGTTGGATGCCCGAGGCCAGCAACGTAAGCAGGAGAGGGAACAGGAGAAGCGTCCTCGCCCCTTTCAGCCTTCTGTATACTCGCCACCTTCTCCTGATAACGCTGCTGCGTCTGGGGAGGAACCCATGGAGATCGGTCCCATTCTCCATCTGTCCGAGGAGGAGAAGAGACACCGCTGGGTTCTAGGTCTATGCCTATTCTGTGGTCAGAAGGGTCACAGAGTTTTATCCTGCCCCCGAAAGCAGGGAAACACCAAGGCTTAGTGGAATTCAGAAGTGGTCCACTGAGCATTTCTTCCATCACACCTCCCGTTCAAAACAGACTGTTAGTCCCTGCTACTCTCCAGTGGACAGGCCACCAAGTGGCCACAGAAGCATTCATAGATTCGGGCGCAGATGACCTTAGGAGTTCTTCACGTGGAGTCTATTTCTCTCAATGTTCTTCACAGTCCCCACATACCATTGATTTTGGCGTTACCTTGGCTGTCTCTTCATAATCCTATGATTAACTGGGAAGCAAAACAGATTTCTGATTGGGGTGCCTCCTGCCAAACCTCACGCCTCCAGAGTTTTTGTGCCGCCCACGCAGTGCTTGAGTCTCCAGGAGAGAATATCCAATTACTTGTTCCTCCGCAATATCATGACTTCCTGGATGTCTTTTCTAAACAGAAGGCTGAGAAGTTACCTCCGCACCGTCCGTATGACTGTGCCATCCAACCTCTGCCTGGTACTTCACCACCCCCTGGAAGAACTTAACCCTTGTCTGAACCAGAGAACTGTGCTCTCGCTCAATACATTACTCAATATCCAGAAGGGGTTCATTTGGCCATTGTGCTCTCCAGCTGGCGCAGGATTTTTCTTCGTTAAGAAAAAAGACGGCTTCCTCCGTCCGTGCATTGATTACAGGGGATTGAACAGCATCACCATAAAGAATAAGTATCCAATACCCCTGATCTCTGAATTATACGACCAACTCAAGGAAGCTACCATATTCACCAAGCTAGATCTCTGTGGGGCTTACAATTTAATCCGGATTCGCCAAGGAGACGAATGGATGACTGTATTCAATACCCGATACGGTCACTATGAGTAACTCGTGATGCCATTCGGGTTGTGTAATGCACCTGCCATATTCCAGAGTTTTGTTAATGATATATTCCGTAATATGCTTCTGTCTCATGTGATAGTTTATCTCGACTACATCTTAATTTATTCCAAGACTCTACAGGACATCGTGCACATGTCCGATCATTGCTTCAACTGCTGAGAGAGAACAACTTATTTGCCAAGGCGGAGAAATGTGAATTCGAACAATCACGCACCACATTTTCGGGCTATGTAATTTCTGAAGGTCATCTGGAGATGGACCCCAATAAGCTGACCGCTGTTACCCAATGGCCCCTTCCTACTGATCTGATGGGAATCCGGCACTTCATAGGTTTTGCCAACTACTATCGGCGATTCATCAGGTATTTCTCCCATCACCGCCTTAACTAAGAAAGGCTCAGACCCCCTGTAAATGGTCTCCGGAAGCCCTCACAGCTTTCCACCGTCTCAAAGCCGCATTTGCATCCGCACCTATCCTGAAACGCCCCGATTCGACCGAACCGTTTATCTTAGAAGTGGATGCTTCTGGATTAGGCGTAGGGGCTGTGCTGTCTTAAAAACATCCATCTTCCAATAGGATTCATCCATGTGCCTATTTTTCCAGATGTTTTTCACCTGCAGAGCGTAATTATGACATTGGCAACAGAGAGTTGTTAGCCATCAAATTGGCATTCAAAGAGTGGCGTCACCTCTTGGAGGGTTCCGAAACGCCTATTGTGGTCTACACGGACCATAAGAACCTTACGTACCTCGAAAACGCCAAACGCCTTAACCCTAGACAAGCTCGGTGGGCATTATTTTTCACCCGCTTCAAGTTCAGAATCACGTATCGTCCTGGGTCAAAGAACCTGAAAGCTGATGCCCTCTCCCGACAATTCGAGGACTCCGATATGAGAATAACCAGTGAACCTATAATTCCCAGAGATCTCATCATAGGAAGCATCAATACCGATGTAACCCGACTAATTGCAGGTTCTCAATACCCATGACCCACGTCACTTCAAGTTCCTAGCCAACGCCTGTTTGTTCAGCCCCGGTTCGTTAAACCATTACTCGCCCAGTTCCATGCTTCTCCCGTAGCAGGACATTGTGGTATCCTTCTGCAACAGACTTATTGGTGGCTCAGTATGCACAAGGACATCAAAGACTTCATACAGGCCTGTTCGGTCTGCGCTCGTCACAAGGTCTCATGTTCAAAAAAGTCCGGGTTATTACGTCCCTTGCCTATTCCTGATAGATCGTGGAGCCACATAGCTATGGACTTTATTACAGACCTACCTAGATCCGAGGGCAACACCGTAATCTTAGTGGTGGTCGATTTATTCTCCAAGATGGCTCATTTTACTGCTTTACCCAAGTTACCCTCTGCCAAAGAAATCTAACATCTTTCTGCGAGACATCGTTCACCTCCACGGTGTGCCACAACGAATCATCTCTGACCGCGGTCCTCAGTTCATCTCTCGTTTTTGGAGGATTTTATGCAAACATCTCGGCGTAGCTACGCACCTCTCATGTGCGTATCATCCTCAATCAAATGGTCAGACTGAACGAACCAACCAAGTCCTCAAACACTACCTCCGCTCCTTCGTATCCGAAGATCACTCCAATTGGTCCCAGTTACTTCATTTAGCTGAGTTTTCCTATCATAATTCCTTTCACGAATCTCTAAAGAACTCCCCGTTTTTTATGGCATACGACTTTAATCCTTTCATGTGGCCCTCTACCCTGACACCATCCAACTTACCTGCTGCAGACTCATTGGCACAGGACATTGTTCACAGATGGCAAACTACTCGACAACTTCTCGCTGCTGCCAAACAGAAAGAACAGAGGGCAGCTGATCGTCATCGCTCTCCTGCTCCGTGCCTTCGGCCTGGTGATAAGGTCTGGCTTTCCACCAAGAACCTTCACCTGCGTCAGAATTCCAGGACTCTGGGTCCCAAATACATTGGTCCCTACACGGTTCAGTCTAGGATAAATGACGTGTCCTACAAGCTGGATCTACCCGTCACAATGAAGATCTCTGATTCGTTTCATGTTTCCCAGCTCAAGCCGGTGGTTACTAAAAGGTTCTCAGAACCATTCCGAACTCCCAAGCCTGTGATGCTCCAGGGCCAGGAGGAGTATACGGTGCGTCAGATTCTCGATTCTCGTATTCGGAGAGGTCAACTACAATATCTGATTGACTGGTAGGGGTATGGTCCGGAGGAGAGATCCTGGGAGCCTGTTTCCAATGTCCACGCTCCGGCCAGGATCGGTAAATTCCACTTACGCTGGCCTTCTAAACCTGGTCCTGGGCACTCGGAGCGCTCCCTTGTGGCGGGTGGATGGTGTAACCACCTGGCATGTAACTACTACGGCCATAGCAGTCTCCCGCCGCCGCACTAGAGCCTCGAGTCACTGTGTCATCCCTTTCGTGCACTACACGCATGCGCGCGCCACTCCAAATATGGCCGCCGGAACTTGAAGACTCATGCCACATCAAAGATGGCCGACCAGTTACTACCGCACATGATTTAAAGGAACAGTACCTGTTTTTCCCTGCAAGTAGCTGGAGGCGGGGTTATCTGTGTGGGCTATTTAAGGGCGCTTTAGCTGTCCATGGAGTGCCTGTCAAAGAGATTCTTACCTCCTGCTCTGTGCTCTGTATGCGGTTCGGTGTTGCTCTGATTCTGACTTTGGCTTCGTTTCTCCAATCCTAGACCCCGGCTTCGCTTCACGATTGTCCTGCTTGCTCCAGTCGCGACTTCGGCTTCGTCTCACGTTGATCTTGATTTCTCCAATCCTTGACCTCGGCTTTGTTTGTGACTACTCTCCTGTGTGCTTGCCTACTCTGGCTCATGTCCAGACTCTGCATTGCGGATCTCCTACTACCCTCCCCGGTCCATTACAGCGTACACTAAACCAAGCTCTGTAAACCGCACTAGCACGTGGTGTAATCACAACGCCCTCTTCATTCCCTTGAGACCCTGCTCGTAGAAAAAGGCCCTTCAAAATACACAAAAACCCACCTACCGCGAATAAATCCACCCTAAAAAACATGACCGGAACCTCAGTTCCATGTCACAGCCAACTCATTTGACCCTACTTGAATGCACTGGCTCCTCCACAAAGACACCGCCTTTTCCAAACCACACCTAATATCCAGCAACCAGATATCCGAGCCAATGTCTGTAAGGTGAACCCCGTCCCTATGAAACAGCGGTATTGTCACCTTCTAAATCAGAGTGCGGCACAACAATGCCACCAAATCTGGAAACAAAGTGAGACACTGCTTTATTAACCCTAATTCTGGCTCTGTTGACACCCTGTAACGAGCGAGCCGTGATGTGCGACCAAACAATCACAAGGCCCGAAAAACGGGTCCATAGACCCGACCCTAGCATAAAATTCAGATACAATCTCATCCCATGACTTCCCCCTAAAGCCAAAACATCCAACCTGAGCTTCGTCAACCAAAAGGCCCAACTGAGTGCCCTGAACACGAACGGCCGCCCTCTTCTCAAACCAGTAGACGAAGGAATGACCGAAAATCCAAGCCTGGCAGCATTCCACATCTGCAAGAGACAAAAAAAGGCTGCTCACAGGCAAGAATAGAATAGCAGACTATACCAAATGAGGCCGGACATACGAGCGAAAGGGAGCTGATCCCCATCACCCTATCCGCCTTATGGTCTTCTCAGGAAGACCCCATGTGGCCGCCTCAGTAGCCGCCACAATATAAAAGGAGTGAGAAGCGAACTCCCTTGGAGACAAGCCAAGTACAGAAAGCCCTTTTCTAAAAATTGCCACAAACTGAAACTGAGATAAATAGGAATCATTAAAAACGGCGCCTGAACTCAAGGACGTCAACCCAAAAAACGGGACAAACATTTGACGGGACACAGAGTCGGGACAAGGATACCATGAAGGCCCTGCCCAATTGATCTGTTTTCGAATGCCTAATACCGAACCTGACAGAGTCAAAACAAACACAAACATCCTCAACACTGATACCCCCCCAACCACACAGGACGGGCTAACAAATTCACTGATATGCAAAGCCCCGAACAACACTACCACGAAAGCCGAGCGGAACAACACCCTTTCATAATGGTCCGTACAAAGGGTAGCCAAACAATCACACAGCCTACCCAAGATAACAAAAGTAACCGGCCGACGGGAATCCCTAGTCCTAAAAACCTTCTGAAAGCCCTTCAGGGCCTGCTGGATAACAAACACCTTAATCAACTTCACCCCGCAACTTACAACTAAAAGACAATGTAGCAACCAATTGGTTTACCTTAGAAACCGACATACCCTTCTCAAATGAATCACCCAAATACCCAAGCAGAGCCAAAACTTTGTCTTCGGTAGATAAAGGGGTACCCGCCGAAGCCAGGAAAGCATCCCAAACCGTCTAAGCCTTCTGGTAGGCCGTCCAAGTAGAGTGAGCCAACGAACGCTGAACCAAGGTCAAGGAGCGACGTCCCATATGGTCCACAGCCAAGCCGGGCAATGCAAACCCGACCGGTGGGCTGACGGCGCCAGTTGCCAAAACCGCAATCATTGCTGTCGAGACAAACATCCGCTATAGAATTCTCCACACCAGGATATGTAAGGCAGACAAAAACATATTCAACTGCAAACATCGTAACACAAGATGTCTCAACAAGCTCAACACCGGGGGTGAAGAAGCTGAGATGCTATTGATGGCTGTCACGACACCCATGTTATCACAATGCAACCTCACGCGCTTATTCCGAAAGAGGTCACCCCAAAGCTCAACAGCCACTACAATCAGAAAAAGTTCAAGAAATACCAGATTCATACAAATTCTGAACTCAGTCCAGGGCACGGGCCAAGCGGAAGCACTCCATTGACCCCCCAAGTAAACGCCGTAGCCCACATTACCAGCCGCATCAGTGTAGAATTCCAAATCGACATTAGATACCACTTCATCCATCCAAATGGCCCTCCCATTGTACTCACACAGAAAGACGTCCCATACTGCCAAATTGTCTCTCAAGACCCGAGTAATCCTAACGAAATGATGGGACGCCTTGACCCCAGCTGAAGCAATCGCCAACCTCCTACAAAAAACCCTACCCATCGGTATAATGCGACAAGCAAAGTTACATTTTCCTAACAACAACTGCAGTTGTTTCAAAGTAACTTTCTTAGCTGCACGAAAATGACTGACCCAGAAATGCAAATCAACAGTCTTATCCATGGGTAGTTGAAATGTCATGGACACAGAGTCAATCTCTATACCCAAAAACTTCAATCTAGTAACCGGGCCCTCCGTCTTGTCAGGGGCCAGAGGAACCCCAAAACGCTGTATGACGCTCTGCAACGTAGCCAGCACCATAGCGCAAAACTGAGATCTTCCAGGGCCAATACGTAAAAAATCATCTAAATAATTGATGAGAGAGGGAACCCCAGACTCTTCCTTAACCACCCAATCAAGAAAACAACTGAATGTTTCGAAATAGAAACAGGAAATTGAACACCCCATAGGCAAACACCTGTCAACAAAGTAGTTCCCGTCCCACAAACAACCCAACAGGTGAAAGCAATCCGGGTGAACTGGCAATAGCTGGAAAGCCGATTCCATGTCTGTTTTTGCCAACAAAGCACCTTTACCGTAGTGCCGGACCCAGTGCAACGCAGAATCGAATGAGGCGTAAGAAACCCTACACAATTCCTTGTCGATGCCATCATTCACCGACCCACCTTTCAGAAAGGAAAGGTTTAATGAATCAACCTGAATTTCCTCGGTTCCTTCTTGGGCACCATGCCCAGGGAGGAAACCCAAAGGTTAACCAGAGGAGGACTAGAAAAGGGGCCCGCCATGCGACCCAACGCAACCTCTTTTGACAACTTCTCCCTGACCACCTTGGGGTAAGACAACACGGATTTTAAGTTTCTTGCAACCGTGACTACCTCACCATCTTGAAACGGAATATAAAAACCCTCGGAAAACCCTGACTCAAGCTAAGCTGCCGTATCTAGACAACCACGGCAACATCTCATTTACTCTCACCGTAGTCATCCCCTTTTGCACCACCCCCTGACCCGTTTCCACCCTTGGCCTTTTTACTGAACATTCATGTTTAAATCTGCAGCTGGTACCCCGCTTACATTGTCCCTCATTAAATTGCCAGCAATAGCCTTTTTGAGACCTGCCGACGACGAATTGCTGGCCCCGCTGGCAGGCCCTGAAAAGGACTGCCATACAGGTGCCATAACCTTGAGCCACAGAGCAATGTCCTTATAGTCCACCACTTTTCTCTAACGAAACTGCTCGTCATACCAGAGCCAAGCCAGGCCGCCATAGACCCTGTGCGCCTCCCCAATGCTATCCATGTAGCAAAACAGTTCTGAACACTGGTGAGAAGCCTTCTCACCAATAATGCTTGCCAAAATGGCAAACGCCTAGGGGTTAGACGAAACCTGCGATTCTCTTCATCTTTTTTCTTGTCGTCAACCTGTCCAAATTATAAAGGCAAGAAGGTAAATATATCGACATACTCCCCCTTCCATATCTGATCCTTCACCTCCTGTTTTAAGTGAGCCCCTAACGGACCCTCAAAACACACATACACTTTCCCTTTTGCTGTATCAGACAAATGTGGGGGATCCGTCCCTTCAGCTACCTTGTCAACACCAGTAACAGGTAAGGCACCCTCAGCAGAACACAACCCAGTGCAGCAGAAGCAGCTGGCAACTTATTAAGCAAAGAAGTAAGAGCAGAAACAAAAGAACCCCAATCCCCAGGGTTAATAGCAGGGGCATCCCCACCCATCACAGGTGTCTGAGAAACAGATAAATGAGTGGCCTGCATATGTACTGTGGTACCAGTATCCCGTGAGGACTCACCAGGCTGGCTTATGGGCGCTTGCACACCCGTTCCAGACGTCAGCACACCGTGAGGAGCTGTAGTAGTGAAGAGTTCTGGAGTACCAGCCAGCCCTTGAGCAGAGGGCGCCCTTCTGTGATGACCGGCTTCTGTCACCGCACATCTCCTGCCCGGCGAGGAACGCCCACCGGCCCGGGAACATGGAGAGAAACCACGCCACCTCCAACTCGGACATAACGGCCACAACGTAGGGAAAAAACCTGCAAAAAATAATATTCCTCAAAATAGAAAACCGTGATCTGCCTCTGCGTGTGTCCATGCACAATACTTAAAGGAGCATTAACTCCCGCCCCAAATGACCCTAACCTATCAAAAAGGGATCCATGAGGTGATCATGCACCCCACCTGATCCAGGCCTGATCATGCGGCCCCCTCCCTTGAATTTTGTCTATCTGGGGCCCACTTTAACCTCCCTGATTTCAGGTCTTTTTAATTAAAATGTTTAGGTGGCGAGCAACGACCAATGTACTCTGGAGATGTTGCTGAACACACATTGGGGTGTTGTTTGATGGGGTAAACTGAATTAGCCGGCTCCAAAGATGGCCCTATTAGGACATGGAGACAGTAGGACCAGATGTAAAAGTTTCAAGTTAAAAATACGCACTTCCTAAATGTGACATTTTACCTCCCAAACAACCCGAGAAACCCATGCATGGCTGGTATCACCGTACTCAGGAGATGTTGCTGAACACATATTGGGGTGTGGTTTGATAGTGATTGTCATGGAAGCCTCCGTGCCATGGGCTCCTGGAGGGGACTGAGTGCCAGCCTCCTTCCTACAGACTATGGGCTATGGTAAGGACTGCCAGTTTTCCCAAGGTACCAGAGACTCTAAAGACTGTGGAGCTCAGACAGATTTGGGGTTCCTGCATTTTGGGAGGGAGTTTATTTGTGGTTTTACTCTCCATTCGGTCAGGACTGACAGGACAGAGACCTCTATGGCCAGTATGTGCCCCTGGATCGGATATCCAGCAGGTTTCAGCCAGAAGTCAGGGAGACGCCTGAGTTTACCATCCTCCCCACAGACTACATACTGGGCTGAGGTGGGCTGAGTACAAATACTGAACCGTGTGCAAAGGAGGACCTGATGGAGAACTTTGTGTGGCTTGTTTTGTCTATTGTATGTGAATTACCCCTTGTACTCTTTAAATACCCCTGTGTTTCCAAATAAACTAAGTCCTGCTTTCACCTCAACATGAGTGTTGTCTGAAGCTTGGGGTGGGCTGCTACGATCCTTTATTGTCCTTTTCAGTGCCAAAGCAGCTCCGGTGCAGTGACGTCCCCCCTTCTATCTACAATAGACTGAAGGGGTTAATTGTTGGTGTCCCAGCAGAAGGAAGCAACGTTTGGCAGGAGTACCCAGTTGGGGTACAGGGCGTTCCATCACAGTGATGTATACCTGGATCTATAAATTTATACCTGAAGTCCAATTTGTGTGAAAAAAAATTAAAAAAAATACTACCACAAACTTTGGCAAAGGCTGGTGGTAGAATCTCATGTATGGAAAGGGTTTAAATACTAGCATTTGAAATACCTTGGGGTGGCTAGTTTTCAAAAATATAGCGCAATATTAGTGAAGCGCAATATTAGTGATAAAAAAAACACAAAATAAATTACTACCACAAAGTTTGACAAAGAGTAGTAGTAGAATTAGTGCATGGAAAAGGTTCTAATACCAGCATTTGAAATACCTTGAGGTGTCTAGTTTTCAAAAATATATGGTTTGATGGGGTAAAATGCATTGGTCGGCTTCAAAGATACCCGAAATAGCACATGTGGGAAGAATTACCAAATTTGAAAAAATGGTTTTGAAATAGCAAAACGCTACTTGTACTTACTGCCCAATAACTTGCGAAAAAAACATAAGAACAATGGGTATTTCTAAACTACAGTAGAATCTTATTTAGCATTTTTTTTTACATTAGCTTTTTTGGATAAGTAAAAGATTTTTTGATTAAAGTCAAGAAAATGTGTTTTTTCACTTTTTCCATCATATTTTATTGTTTTTTTTAATATATATTTTTTTTATAATTAATAAAAACAATTGTATCTGAAGTAAGCCCTTCTTGTCCTGAAAAAAACAATATATAACTTGTGTGAGGAGAAAATTAAATCTAAACAAGCACCGCAAAAGTGTTAAAACAGCCTTGGTCTCAAAGGGTACAAAAGGTAAAAACCTGCCTGTTCTTTAAGGGGTTAAGGTTTCTAAGTTACTAAGTCTTTCTTGGAATGTTTTCTTGAGTGAGATCAAATGCCCATTTTCTCAAGGATAATTTTAACAGCTACAATGTTATTTTCTTAGCCTCAAAATATATATCTACCCTGTAATATGTATGTATAAGTTATCTTGTAATGTTTCTTCTGTTTGTTTTCTAAGTTCTTTTACCTAATTTTCAAATTTCTTATATAGGACTCCTTCTATTGATTAATTCCATACATAAAATTTAAATGTTATTTAAATATATATTTATTTTATTTAAATAACACAACTTTATATATGTAAATGACAAATATCAATTGGCCTGCCTATTAACATTTAGTCCCAAACACAAAGCTTTTATGTATACTTCAAGTGTCTAATGATCTCTTAAAAGCAGGAAAGCTACTTTATGGCTTTTCGCATCCAACTGTCAGACATACTCACGTCATTAGTGGCCATCTCGTCAGTCCCAATCAGGCCCTATCAATGGATCATGGTAAGAGGCAGAATGCAATATGGATTATTGTGTAGAACCACCAGCTCAGTGTAGCTGCCAGTTTCCATAGCAAATTTTATGCCCATTTAAAAGAATGGCAATATGGAGGAGTCAGGCAACAACAGGCCAGTAATTCTTACATCAGTGAACTATGTTAAAGTATAGGATTGTTGAGCATCTTAAGTTTGTGGTTTTCAACATCAAAACAACCTGGGTTTGCTTTAGGAAGACCATGCCAAACTAATCTTATTGATTTTTCTTGATTGGGTGACTAAAATAATTGATCAAGGTGGTGGGGTAGACATTACTTATGTAGATCTCAGTAAGGCTTTTGACACTGTCTCACATTGAATACTTATTAATAAACTGCAATCTCCAAGTTTAGGTCCCAATTTTGTTGCATGGATTAGGCAGTGGCTGACTGACAGACAACAGAGGGTTGTCATCAATTAAGTATACTGAATATATATATATATATTGTATATTGGTCTTGTTACCAGTGGGATCTGTACTTGCATCCGTTCTCTTTTGATTTTCATTAGTGATATTGCAGAAGGTCTTTGGTAAGGTATGTTTATTTGCTGATGATACATAGATTTGCTACAGGGTTGATGTTCCTGAAGGGATAAGTCAAATGGCAAATTATTTAGGTAGACTGTAAAAATGGTCTTTTTTGCAAGTTTAGGGGAAGTACAAGTAGCAGTGATCATCATGTGCCTATGTCCTACTTGGGACATATCTGAAGCTGACCACTTCAATTAAGCCTGATCAAACCATATATTTTTTAAAGCCAGACACCCTAGATTATTTCAGATGGTGGTATTTTGTGCTTTTTCACATTTTACAGGTATGAATTTACAACTCCTGGTGTATGGCACTGCCAAACAACTCCCTGATATATGTTCAATAACATCTTCTGAATACAGTGATACCACCCATGTGTCGTTTTTCTTTGTTGTTTGGGGGCTTGAGGGAGGTGCGCATTTTTCAATTTGTAATGTTGACATCTGTTGTTAGGATGAACTAACAGGAACCCAATATGCAGGGAAGGAATCCCCAAATATAGCTGGAAGGGTAACCGAGGACAGTGCTAGTAGCAAGGCAGAAAATGGTTAAACAGTCCAGGTCAGGAGCACTGGAGAAGCAGCATAAACGGTTAAACAATCCATGTCAAATTAGGTTGAAACAATAAGGGACACGCTAGGTACCGAATACCAAGCAGAGAACAGCAGGAACCATTCCCTTTTAAATGTTCTAGGGGTTTTTCAACCGTGTGTAGTGTCCACTTTGGGTTTTTTTTTTGTTGTTTTTTTTTTACTTTAACATCCTCCATGTTAAATAAAGTTAAAAAAACTTTATTCAACATGGAGGATGTTAAATAAAGTAAAAAAAAACCAACAACCCCCCCCCGGTGTTTTAATTTAAGCCTTGTGCGGCTGCACACCCCTAAGGCCGGCACTGGTGGGGGCTGCCCGGCCCCCTAGAGTGGCGGACCCAGTTGCAGTTGCTGCAGGCTTAAGGGGCAGGTGCCCCTTATGCCCTGCATTAATGTGGCCGTAGAGGCCGCATAGGTCCTGACTGGGCCTATTTTAAGGTAGGGGCCTGGAGCTGCAACTCCATCGGCCCCTACGTCAATCTGGCCCTGGGCTGCCCGATGGCCAGTCTGGACCTGTATGGCACTCATTCATTTAGGATTGGTGCCACAACTGAAGTTTCCCACTGCGATCTATCGATGCATTGGTCACTGGGAATCTTGTCGTTATAAATCTTAAGTGCACCCTCACCTTTTATTGTACATTTTGTTATTAGGTGAGATACTGAATGAGGTTTAAAAAATAAAAAAAAGGATTTTAATGAAGTTTTACTTTACATTCATGATTGCCAATCATTAATGTCATATTGAATGTTCTTTTATGTTTCATGATGGATCTCATTTGCTTTGTTATCGCAAGTATAATTTTATGTGTTGTTTTCCACTGTTTTAACAACTCTCTGTTCTCTGTACTAGTGACAAATTACGTGTATTTGCTTATAGATGCTAAGGAATGTGTGGTTTTCATCATGGGACACTCCTATGTGCAACGGGCAGCTAAGAGAGCAAGCACCCGCCCTTATGGATGACAGTTTGGGTTGGGTACCTGGGGGATATCATGGGGTGACTTGTTACCCTAGGTGTTAAAAGTCCATGGTTTTGGTCCCTACCCTTATATTATAGTAGTGCACCTAGGGGGCAACAACTTAGGTAACTTAACCATACGCACACAAAGAGACATTCTGAACTTGCTCCTATTATTTCCAGACCTACTCTTTGTCTGGTCTGAAATAGTCCCCTGACTAGTATGGTGACATGCTCGCTCCCAGGATGCAATTAACCGACCCCCTATAAAAATCATTAGGGCAATTTCCAAGTTTGTACAGAATCAAGGCGGTATAGCAGTTAGGCACATGTTGCTTGAAGATGCCTCGCAACGTTTTATGCCTGATGGCATACACCTTACCGACATAGGCTTGGATATCTGGAATTCTGCCATTCAGGATGGCATGGAATTGTGGTATGGGTCTTGCAGGAGACTTAGCTTATAAGTGGTCACAAGCTAAGTCCATGGCCTGATGATCCCTGACGTGTTTCTCTAAGGAAATGGGAAATGTGTTTTTAATGTTTAAACAAGTTTGGTTTTTAAACAGCTGAGGTGGATGCAGGTCCTGTTGGTATATACAATGGCGGTCACTGTCAGGGATCACATGTTAATTATGATTCTATGTTTTATATAATAAAGCTGTGCCCCCCAATTTCCAAATAGAAATGTGTCATGTTTTTATTGTGGGTTAGTGGGATGTTTATCTCACCATAACAAATACACTATCCTAAGGCCAAACATTACCCCTAAATCCCTTTACTCAGATTAGGTTAGCAGTTGAGGTTAGGAGAGTATCAAATATTCTATGCTCTTGAGTTTTTATGCCCCAGGTTAAATGTCATCTATGGTCCCAGTGCATTTCTGCAAAAGGGAGGAGCTTGCAGGCTTCTGTCAGTCTACCTGCCTAAAAACCGGCTGTGCGGTTCTGCTCTTGGTGTCTGCCCATCAACTTTTGCATAACTTCTGCCCATCTCCATAGCGTAATGTAAGATGGTAAGCAGCTATTTTATTGGTTTTACCAATAAAATAAAATATTACTGTTACAGGAAGAAAACCTTGTACCCTGTGTGACGGGACCGACCTGTACCCCGACTGGGTACTCCCACCAAACACTGCTTCCTCCTGCCGGGACACCAACAATTAACCCCTTCAGCACCAGGCAGAACCAGCGTGGTAGATAGAAGGGGGGATGTCGCAGCACCGAAGCTGCATTGGCACTGTGGCTATCTGAAGCTTAGCTACACAGCGTGGCTACAGCCCACCCCAAACATCAGGCAACACTCATGTTGAGGTGAAAACAGGACTCTTTTATTAAAACCAAATACAGAGCTATATATACACAGGTAGAAAAGGGGCAAGACAAATATCACATGATCTAATTACCATGTCAGGAAGGAAGTAATTAGATCAAATCCTGCGACACATTATCCGGGGGAAGGACAGAAAGATATGAGACACAAATAATTACATTAATTGGGGATGCAGAGGTGGAATGATGATAGACATATAATTGGCTTCAGACAGACAATGGCTAGGACACAGGGATAACAGGAGCCTTCTTCCTACCACAGGATGTCCAGCTGACGTTACAGTTTTGAGACTCTGAGTAGTAAAACATGGGGAAAATCAGCAGAAACTGAATCCCTGTATCTACACACAGAAGTCTCTACTAGGCCTGGGCCCATAGTCGATAGGGAGGAGGCTGGCTCTCAGGACTCTCCAGGGGCCCCAGTGATGGAGGGTTCTGTCACACCCTGCCTAATCATCCTTGAGCAAGGGTTCAGCTTCTGATGATATCTACATTACAACTTTATTGAATAAAGACAAACAGTTAACCATATACTATAATCTGCTTTCTATTATATTTCACATCTTATAATGTGAAACTTAAAAATCATGCTACATCTCGGCACTTTTTGGTGTTATTATATGATAGATTTAATTCCTAACTCGTGGGAAAAACAGATTGGAGTCATTTAGTTTCCTGCTGTTTTATTAATGAAAACAATTTTGTGGAGACATGTATGCACGTCTGCAATATTTATAGTTGACAGATCTCCAAAGGTCTTGGTCCATGACTCTAGGCTTGTTAGGCCTCTGGTTGCTCTGGAAACAGTGATGATATGGGGAGAAAATCCCAAGGTGCTATAAAAAAAATGTGGGATATGTAGTAAATGGAAGATGGAAAAAAGAACAATCACTATCGTTAAATTAGAAGAATACATTGGAATGTGGCCAGATGGTTTTACTTGCCTATCCACTTCTCCTCTGTCTCATATGATTGACCATGTGTAACCTTTCTGTTAAGGTGTCCAGGTCTTTAAAATGAAATCCAGGGACTTTTTTATTTGAATTGGTAAAAAAGCTATTTTATAAGCATGTTTTTTCAAACTATATATGCAGTGTATTTAGTATGTGATTATGAAGTAATTGTATTCATTATTTCTCACATTTTGTCCATGAGATAAAAAAAATACTTCTTACAACTTCTTAGAATGGGTAGGGCTGGATTTAGAGCATCATGGTGCTGAGGATTTTGGGCCTTTTTATGGAAATACATTAGACAGAATCTTAACTTCTCTGGGTCTCCTGGTCAACACCCAAATCCTCCGGGTTGCAAGAGCGGGGTCTTGACATGACCCACTCCCCGCCTATTTGCCCTTTAAATGGGGGTGTTTCCCTCTGACATCAGCGGGAACGTCCCCAACATCATGAGACGGCCCACCAACATCAGCAGGCCCACCCCTGCAAGGGAAGGCTCCAGGTAGCCAGAGTGAAGAAGTTCCCAGGTATAGACATCAGTGCTTGGCAGATAATGATAGAATCTTAGGTGATGGAATTGTGAGTACATCAGTACACTAAAACAAAAGGTAATCATATATGGCCCCCAAGTCACAATTTAGTGCGATTAATCCTTTTTAATGAAATATGCAGATTGAAATAGAGTAAAAAAAACAATATATTTACTTTTCCTCTCACTGATTTCTTTGCCTAGAATGTTTTGTCCTCTGAAGTGACTACAAATTCAGGAGGCTGTTTTATCCCTTGATAAGTAAAAATTAAATAGTTCAATTTGTTTCTACAGTAAGTAACGTGCCAGGAAACAGATGACCAAATACACACACAAGGACAGGCTCTGCCACAGACACCCAAACACACCAGGACAGGCTCTGCCACACCGACACCAACATCCGGACAGGATAAGCTACAACAAAAAAAACACTGCTTTGTCATTGACCCCCCCTTTTTTGTTCTTTTGGCCCCTTGTGTATCACTTCCAGCCAGCACTATGTGTATTTATGCCACCAGCCTGTCCCTGCCCCTAAGTATTGATTTATGTAATGGCCCCAGCTGCACCCCTTGTGTATTGATGCCGCCAGCCCAGATAAAATGCTGCCCTCCAGTATGGGGAATGTACATCTGACTCAATGGTTCCCTTCCATGAGTCTATACATCCCCTGTACTGCAGGGCAGCATTTTATCTGGGCTGGTCAGCCATATGTAAAAGTTATTTATGTCCTGGAAAAAATAGCTGATGTGGTCGTCCTAATGACCCCACACTCTTGTGTTTTGCTACAAGCTAGCCCCACATTGTATATTTATCCCACCACCAATCCCCCCTTCAGTGTTGATTTATGTGATGCTCCCAGCTAGTACTCCCTTATTAATTAATGCCCCCACACCCTTGCATATTGCCCCACCTTTAGTATCATGTCAGCCCCAGCACTCAGATTGCATCCACAGGACCTTCCCAACGCCCAGACTGGAAGCCTATGACTTGCCATCTTTGCCCCCAAACATCCTGCCTGTGGCATCCTAGCCTCAAACAGCCTCCCTGTGCCATGCCCCCCACTTACACATCCATGCTATCACACACATATTCATTTATTTACTCATTCACAAACTTGCATTCACTCATTCATATACTCATTCACAGATACTCATTCATTCACTCATTCACAGATACTCATTCGTTCTTAGATACTTATTCATTCACTTATTCACAAATACTTCATTCCCTCAATCATGCGTACTCATTCATACACCCCCCACCCCCTTACCTGAACTTCAGAGCTCTCGGTGGCACTTGCAAACTTCCGCAGGGGCCGCTGCTTCCCCCTGTGTTGCTTGCACAAAGTGCAAACAACTTCTCTTGTACCACCCAGGGGAAGCAGGAACAGAGCAGGGTCATGTGATATGATGTAAATTGACGTGACTCTGCAGAGTTCCTGCTTCCCCAGGGCGGTACAAGAGACGTTGCTCACACAGTGTGTGAGCAACTCACAAGTAAGCAGCAGGGCCCCTGCAGATGTGAACGTTAATCCGGCCTTGCATCCGGGAACGTCTAGTCACCCTACTTTATGTGATCCATCTATTTTCCAAATGATACAGATATAATGGCTTTATATTGGAGATGTTATTCATCACATTCATGTGACACCAATAATATAAACTAGAATAGGATATGTAAAATGAAGGCAACTGATATTCATTTAAAACCTGCATACTGATCCACTAAATAAGCTGTGTGCATAATATAAGCTTTGAGAAATACATACATATAAACAGTTACATACTGTATTCATGAATATACAGATACACTGATCCACACACATTTACGAGCACACACTGACTATCATACATACAGTATATATATATGGTAGTATAATAAAACGTACCCTATATTTAAGTATGTCAAAATAGCGTCCAGGTCCCTACCAATACTTCAATCTGGATCTATAGCTAAGAGCTGAAATTAATAGAAATCAGATAAGTGCCTAGTCTGATACTATATTGGGCAACAGGACGGATACCCAAGCTAAATACTACCCGATAAATGCCTGTCCATGAAATAGGATGTTGCCCTAACCTGATCAACTACTACCTAACCATTGCCTCTAAATAACTATGTAACAATACCTAGCAGGGTCTTTTAACCCCTTAAGGACAATGGGTTGTCATAAAACCCATGACTGCTTAAACCCATAGCAAGGTGACGAACAAGAAGAACCAAATAACCCCACCCAAACCCCCCGAAATAAAGACACTGAACACCATTGAGTGGGATAGGGCATTTGGCCACAGCTTTATTAAACCATTCCCCAGGCCAGCGGAACCAAACATACACATCTGAAAACAACCTGCCAGCTGCTGAGCGCTAGGCCCAACAGGCAGTTAAATTACCACCGATTGTACCAAGAGTCCCAGCCCTGCGGGTGCCATGAGCCGCCCGCAGGACACGCCTCCCCAAGCCCGCTATGGGCAAATGATCCAGGTTGCCTGAAATTACCGCGCTGGCCAGGGGACCCAGACCGCTGCTGTGACAATAAAGAGAACAAACAGGAAAGAAAAACAAAGCAATATACACAATACAACACAAAATATACATGACCAAAAATGAGGGGCGGGCAGGAGGGGAACGTCTGGAAGCTGCTGTTGGTTACAGGAAAAAGAGGTAAGAGTCACCTCTTCACCTTCCTATAAACCCTGATAGCTGCAACATTGTTGCAGCTACCCACCAATGAGAGAGCCTTACTAAACCACCATGCATGGGCCAGCAGTCATGATCCCCCTTTCCTATAGGTCCAGGGGGCCCCCTTTAATGACATTAACGCATTATGAGCCCATGCACTGGGTTTGTGGTGCCTTTCATCTATTCATTAATTCTGTAGCCTCTCACATTTCCATGTAGCCTTCTAGGACTATGGAGCACAAAGTCCGTAAAGTTTGAGGGACACTACTATCTGGCAGATATTGTATTTGATGTCTTATGAGGTATTTATAGTCTCTGGCTAACATGGTCATGTACTCTGAATGTGGACTAGGTATGTGTTATGCCCATTGTCAATATAAGCAATTAAAGAGAAGAGCCCTGGAAGGGGTGAAATATGTAGAAGAGTGGCATGACTTAGGGATGATGGAATGGTAAAGTGTTAACTTGGAGAGGAGTGTGCAGCGTGGCAGAATAGGCAAGGCCCTGAAAATGCCTTGATTTGGTACCCTTCTTGACATTTGCAATTGTCCTGCCTGTTCTCCCTATGGACAAGTTATAATGGGTGGCATGTGTATGTCTCTTTTTGCCCTAGTATAGAGCAAGAGCAGGTCATCTTAGGTAAGGCTTAGCACATGGTGCACAAGCCTTCGGGCACATGTGCAAGACAATCCCTGGGCACAGTGGGACACCAATGGCTTCAATGTAGAAACTGTTGCAGCGGTACTCCTATACTAGGGCTGGCTGGTTTATATGGTGTTAGTTTAATGCTATGCTATGTGAGTTACAACTTGTTTGAGTTCAGGTCAAATTTTGCACCTTTGGCAAAACATGGGTAATATTCATAATTGACATTAATACATTGTTATCAATTTCATTATTGCTGTAATGGTAATATTTATTGTTAATGAGAGATGTTGGAGTCTCAACGTTGTGTTATGTGGGTGGCCACCATGGCCAATTATTTATCCATAGCAAAAGTAAAATGTATTAAATCAATATCCATATCTTGGTTTTTATTCTGGAGGAAGGTTTATAGAAGGCCCCACAGTCACATGTAGGATTATCTTTCTTGACGGATACTGTATGTGCTTCTGCCTTAACTAGTAGCACTGTAAAACCTCCTGCCACAGAAAGAGTGAAAGAAAACTATTTTCATTTGATGAGTTCCATTGCTGGTTAAGCTAAAATGTTTACTTTGTAGAATTTCCTTTTTCAATCAAAGCATTAGATGGCTTACACAAGAAAGATACAACAGGCATATCAGATACAAATCCTTTTCCTGCGTTATACTCTGGGAAGGAAGTGGCGGTTAGACAATGAAAAATAAACTAAAGTCCATGAGAATACATGAAATGGAAGTTTGCTGCACAATTATATTTTTCTTAGCATCATTTCTCTTAACTACGGTGAAGCAAAAATATGACCATACAATAGAACTTTGTAAAAAGCCAATACTAAGGAGTCATCAAACCCTATAACATACAGTCCTGTAAAATAGAAAGTATACCCTCTTTGAATTCTATGATTTTACATATCAGGACTTAACAATCATCTAAAATTTAGGTAAATACAGCTTCATGTGAACATCAACATATGACATATTACACCGTGTCATAATTTATTTAACAAAAATAAAGCTGCAATGACATTCAAGACTGTTGCCAATCGTCCCAGGAGTTGGCTTCCCAACAAATTCACCCCAAAGCCAGACCATGCACTGTTCAGAGATATTACAAAAAAAACCCAGAGTTACATCTGAGACTCTACAGACTTCAGTTAGCATGTTAAACATTAAAGTTCATGGCGTACAATTAGAAAGTCTGAAGTATGGTTGGTTTGACAGTGTTGCCAGGGAAAAGACTCTCCTCTTTATAAAGAACATGGAAGCATGGCTTAGGTTTGTAAAGTTGCATCTGAACAATGTCCTTTGGACAGATGACACCACAGTGGAGATGTTTGGCCATAATGCACAGCGATAACCAAAACACAGCATATCAGCACAAACTCACCATACCAATTGCCAAGCACTGTGGTGGAGGGGTGATGATTTGGGTTTATTTTGCAGCCCCAGGACCTGGGAACCTTGCAGTCACTGAGCCGACCATCAACCCCTCTATATAACAAAGTATTCAAATGTGAGTAAAATGCGAGGCCTTTTGTCCGACAGCTAAAGCTTGGTCGAAATTGGTCATGCAACGGGACCATGATCTCAAGCACATCAGCAAATCCACAACAGAAAGACTAAAAAAGAGAAGAATCAATGTATTGCAATGGCCCAGTCAAGGTGCAGACCTCAAGTTTAGTTCTGCTTTGCTCTGGACATCATCCGCTGCTATGTCAGGGTGCTGGTATGTGGCTGCTCAACCCTAGATGTCCACCTGGGACAGTGCAGTCGCCCTGCATCAGGCCCTGTCCAACTCCATTACTGAGCAATACCTCCTGAACTCCATCTTTGGGCGCTCTGGGTCTTTACAGTCGTCTGTATGGACCCAGTCCCTGACAACATCAAGATCAGGATACCGGAAAATCATTGTAAACAAGGAAACAAGGCAAGGTCAAACACAAAAGGACTGCCAAGGATAACGTGCACTGAGTACTAGCACCATAACCAAAGGTGACCATCAGAGGACAAGAATCATAGGAAGCTTGGAGGTTTAAATAGGAACCGTAAAGAAGAGGCATGGAATTGCGTCACTGGTGTCAGGATCTGTGGCCATCTTGTGTGTGGCATAATCTCCCATTTTAAAGCCCTGTAGTTCCCTGTAGAGTTGACCACTAGAGGACGCGCGTGCAGAATCTTCAGTTGCAGGACCTGACTGCCGCAGGGAAAGATGTTTCCCTCTTCTACACGGCTGTTCCAGTGGAGGTAGTTGCGGAGTGGAGGAGGGTCTCCTCCTACTCTGATGTGACTGCTCCAGCTGCGGCGGCTGAGAGGTGGAGGAGGTTCTCCCTCTTCTCCACACTAGCTGCTGCTGGAGGGGTTGCGAGGTGGAGGAAGGTCTCCCTCTTCTCCACAGCGGTTGCTGTAGCAGCGGCTGTTTTAACTTCCTCATCTTTAGCTGTCATTTGGTTTTTCCTCATTTATTGTAACCACACAAATTATATATTGGGGTTTTTTCAGGTGAAGAAGGCTTTTGTTTACATGCCATTGTTTTGTTTGTATCATATATATATATATACTATATAAAAAAGTATAAAGTATGTTGAAAATATTAGGAAAGAAGAACTTTTTATGACTTTTATTTGAAAAACCTTTCAGCCATCTAAAAATGTTAATGAAAAAACCTAACTGCTAAATAAATTATAATATCTGTCCTAAGTTTAGAAATACCCAGTGTTCTTTTTCAAGTTATAACGCATAGTAGCATATTGCTATTGCAAAACCATTTTTTCAAATCTAGTCATACTGCCCATGTCCTATTTATTAAATCTTTAAAGCTGGTTAGTTCAATATACCCCCATCAAACCACATATGTTTGGAAACTAGATAACCCAGGGTATTTAAAATGCTAGTATTTAACTCTTTCCATGCACTAATTTTACTACCAGCCATTGTCAAACTTAGTTGTAGTAATTTTGTTGCATGTTTTGTCACACACATTTTAATTCAGGTATACATTTAAAGTTCCTGGCATATGTCACTTTCACCTCAATATGCGTTCAGCAACCTATTCTGAATATGGTGTTACAACCCATGCATGGGTTTTTTCGGTTGTTCGTGGGTAAAAAAAAGTGTGCATGGTTTGGAATTTTGACATCTGGCCAGTCTGTGGCCATGTCTTATTTGGGATATTTTTAAACCTGCCTTATTTGATTTACCCCATAGAATTATACTTTTTAAAAAAAAAACTAGAAATCCCATGAGCTTTTAAAATGCCAGTATTTCAACTCTTTTCATGCAAGGATTTTTGTAAAGTTATTACTTTAACGACTTGCTTATAATATATATATATATTTGGACTTTTGGACATTTTTTAAAAAATATTGCTGGAACTGGATTGTTTCCCTGATGGTGACAACAGTGGGCATTATTTTTATATGTTACCACATTTTTTATTTTTTCGTAAACTATTTTTATATTTTTTCTTATTTTTTTATTTATTTTACTAATCACATTGTTATTAGAAAACTGGGCTTTATTGACTTGCATGGTTGAATGCAGTACGTATATTCAACCTGCAGGGTTCTCAGGAGGATCTGGACAGACCTTCTTGAGAGCGTGCTTATTTTTAATTTTTTGAGATTACCATATCATGGTCTGGCCAGACAAATGGTTTAATTTCTGTTTGTTTTAACTTTTCTGCCATTGTTGGGTGCCCCAGTATTATATCTATTCTTGAGTATGCTGAATGAACCCTTGAAAAAAATGTATAATCTTTCACCATAGGGTTACATAGTCTCCATAAATCAAAAAGATTGTATTTTTTTTAATAACACATTTAGAGTTTTAGCTTGTTTAATCACTCTTTTGTCTGGTTGTTGTAACGTACCTGGCTGCCGGTCCCTCCGGGTCCGCGGATCCTCAGCCGCCACGGAAGAGGGGGAGTCCCCCCCACCTTGCCGCAGCAGCATCAGCCGCCACGGAAGAGGGGGAGACCCCCCACCTTGCCGCAGCAGCATCAGCCGCCACGGAAGAGGGGGAGACCCCCCACCTTGCCGCAGCAGCCTCAGCCGCCACGGAGGAGGGGGAGACCCCCCACCTTACCGCAACAGCCACAGCCGCCGAGGAGAAGGGGGAGACCCCCCGCCCTACCACAGCAGCTTCAACCGCCGCGGAGGAGAGGAAGACCCCCCTCCTCCGCAAGACAGCTTCTGCCGCCGCGAGGACGGGGAAGACCCCGCAACTCCACACGGCAGCCGCCGCCTTCTGAAACCTGGTCCGGTCCTGCCGCACGTACACGCTCTTCCGCACGCCAGTGGCGCCAGCCGGTACTACAGGTCCTTTTAGAAATTTGAGATCTCGCCAACCCCAAGATGGCCGCGGACCGGAAGTGACGTAACGGCATTTGAATTTATGGCGGGAAAATGCTAATTGAAGTCTGCACTTCCTCTTTCTATTTAAGAGCCTCAGAAACCTTTCAGCCTTGCCTTCTGATGGTTGTACCTATCTTGCATAGTGTCATCTCAGTACGCGTTCCTGTTGTTTTCCCGTTACCGACTCGGCTTGTTCCTGATACTGATTCCTGGCGTTTGACTCTGGCTTTCCTCACGTTTATCCTGACTTCTGGCTTCCTGACCTCGGCTTACCCTGCTACGATCCTGACTTCTGGCTTCCTGACCTCGGCTTGCTCATTGGCGATTCTGTACTGGACTCTGGTTTCCCTGTCTATTGGACTTGCACACGCTGCTCTACCTGATTACAGGTTCTACCTTACGCTGTGCGTGACAGTTGTTTCCTATTTCCATATGTTTTATCTATCTCTTCGTCTAGAATACAATTGAAATCTCCCACAATCACTAATCTACCTTGCTTTACTTTTTCCAAAAGGTTGGTTGGATATGAATTTGGTAAATATAAATTGACTAAGGTATAAACTTGATCATTAATATTGCAAACCACAATTCAAAAATGACCCTATGGGTCAATATCTTGATGTTTAATTTCTACTGCTAGATGTTTAGCGAAAAAGAGCGCAATTCCTTGCTTCTTCTTTCCCTGCTGAGATGCTTGACTTCCTATTGTACTATATTTTCCTAGCCATCTAGATTCACCCTCCCTTTTCCAGTAGGTCTCCTGGACTAGTGCTATATGGATCTGTTCTTTTTTTTAAAAAAATCATAAAAAAACATATTTTTTTGTGGTATATGTAGGCCCTGTATATTTATAGATGCGATCCTAATCATATTATATTAGTTTTGGTTTCTTATAAACTCCCTTATGGTCTGTTGGCTGTTTACAAAACATATAATACATATACAAAACATACAAAAGGATAAACACCTTCCCTTTCCCTAAATTGGTCTTGTGTCCAATTTTGGTTGGGTCCTGGTAAGCCCCGCCAGTACTCTTATGTAGTGTAATTACTCCGACACTATCTGAGTCCTTTAAAGGTCTGATGGTGGAGTATATGTGGGCTGGGTGATTATTCTTTCCCTCTCTCTTTTTCTTATCCTTCTCTTTTCTTTCTTTTTTCCTTGTTTTGTATGACTTTATTATTTGTCTTATCTATTCTCCTGTTTCTTATCTCTTTAGTTTCAGGAACTCTATGTGAAATCGATTTCATTAGTTACTAGAGCTGCCTAAGAGGAGAGAAAAAAAAACTCGACTAAAGTGCTCTAGACCTATATAAGTGCAATCATCGTGTATCAAAATCCTATTCAGGTCGTTAAATTCAATTAATAATTGTAAGTATCCTCATCTTAAAACCTATTATCTATAACCCAGTATTTTATACACTTCAATTCTCTTTCTTCTCCATTTTCTCTTAGTTTTGTCTAAATTTCCTTTATTTTGTATAAATATAAATGTATAGTGTGCAAATTATTTAAGAAACAAAAAAAATTAAAAAATAAATTTAAAAAAACAGAAACAAAAAAAACACACCTCTATTCTAATAAAATGTAAACATCTCTACTTATAAAAAATGACTTATCTTTGTTTCTATAACGTCTGTATAATCTTTAATTTAATTATGGGATAGTTAGATATCGTGTTTTCCGTTTCCTTTTGCACACAATAAAAGCTTAGTGTTTTCGATGAAACGTCATTTCGATGAAATGTCATTCTTAACTAAAGTATTTTAACCATACAAAATTATATTCTCCCAATATTCTACACATAAAGAAGTCTAATCATCGTGTATCAATAACTTAAACTGTGTTCAGGTCATTAAATTCGATTAATAATTGTAAATATCCTCTACTTAAATAAATCTATAATCAAATATTTTATAGACATCAGTGTCTTTCTTCTTCATTTTCTCTTAGTTTCATCTATAATCCCTATATTTTAAGTGTATAGTACTTAAATTACCATAAAAAAGGAACTACTACATATTGCTAAACAGATACATCGTTGTTGACTGAAGCACTTTTACGCGTTTAAAAGACAATATTTATACTTCATAAGAGTCCAATTTCCTTAGTGGAAATATTTTTAAATTGGGATTAGAGGAAAAAAAACCAAAAAAACAAACAAATAGTCTTCTGTCTTTCGCCCCAGGGTCTTAATCCTAATTTCTTATTCTTTAACCATGTTTGTCCTTTTTCCGTAGAGCCCATAATTTCTATTTGCCCATTATAAAACAGCTATTGGAAAACCCCATGAATATTTAATATTCTTTTGTCTCAAGATAGTTGTAATGTGATTACATTTTTTCTCTTTGGCTCCTAGTATGATATGAAATGTTATTCTTTCTGGAATTTCAATCTTAAATTAACGTATTTGCTTGATTATAAGACGACCCCCCAAAATCTGAATATTAATTTAGGAAAAAAAGAAAAAGCCTGAATATAAGATGACCTATAGAAAAAAGTTGACCAGTAAATTTTAATTCTATGTAAACTATTTTTTTAATAAAAGCTATGATTGAGAAAAATATTTTGTTTTTAATTCCTTTTATTTTCCAACCTGCCCCCAGTTATGCACATCTGCCCCATGTCACTCTGCTCTTTATTACAATTCATTTGCTTAGATAAAGTTTCAGCATGAGATTGGAAACAGCTTTTTAGCAAGCCAGTCGTTAATAATGTTTTCTCCTGGTTTTTAAATCTTTCTGCGGAATCTTCCAATTGTGAAAGTATAAAAGCTGATTCTTCCTTTGTCTTATCTTATTTTATTTGTTGGGGAGAAAAAGTGGGCATTCCCCTTGTTTAATTTCTCTTCCTTCTTTTTTGTTTTGAGATTTCTCCTGTAATTTTCTTGAAGACATTTTGAAATATTCGAACTAGAAATATTATGTTCTTTACGTATTCAAGGGTAATACTCTATTTTACCATTAATCCAACTTTATTTTATGTAGGAGCCTTGTAAGCAATACAAGTAGTTTGCCACTAAAAAAAACCCTTTTAAATATTTTCTTTCTGTATAAATCAATAAATAAAACAACAGGTTAAACTTATTTTTTTCCCTTCTTGTTTTATAAGGCAAAGAAAAACATTGATTAGAGAGGGAGATAGGGGAAAGGGAAAAAAAACTAAAAAAAAAAAAGAAATTATCTTTTCCGCTCTCATCCGTGACCACCTCTCCATCTCTCTGTTCTTCCTCCAGCTTGGGGGAATCCGATGAGGGTTGCCGTGCTCGCTGATGGCGGGTAAAAAAAAGTGAGCTGATACGTGCGGCTCACCCATAATCTCTGCATAGAATATAAAAGATCTATAACCCTACTGCCATTCTGCCCCAGTTATACCTTTACTGTCACCCCGTGTGCCTACACTAACTATAATGGTACTGTCCTTTAAGTTGATGGTTGCCTCATCATCCCCATTCCAGCCCTGAAGACGTTCATTGATTTACAATTACCATATATATATAATCAAACAATTACGGTATATATATATACCGTCTTTGTTTGGTTATAAGACGAGATAATAGAGGTCTGAGTACAAGACTAAATTCCAGATCCCCCACAGCGCTGCAGGGGACCCGGATCCTCCACTCTGGCAGCCGGTGGGCGTCTGTGCGATGCGTGCAGACAACATCCACTGCTACCAGCACTTTCTCTGGGGCGTCTATGACGGAGTGCCTGCCTCACGTGACCTTCCGGTGCTCATTAATAGAAGCCCCGGCAGAAGCGCCGGCTGCAGCAGCAGAGGTTGTCTGCACGCACCAGGAGGCAGAGTGGCATATATGGGTGTGTAAGGCATATCTGGTGGGCAGAGTGCCATATAGGGGGTTGAAAGGCATATCTGGGAGGAAGAGTGGCATATCTGGGAGGCAGATGTCACTCCTCCGGTTCCTGATGCCGCCGAGAGGAGGACCGCCCGCCGTCCCGAACAGCCGGCGGGCGGTACTCCGTCTGCGGCACATGTGGTATTAGCGGGAGGAGGGTTGGCCGTGGGTCCCGGGAAACCATCTCCCCGGGCAGCGGAGAACCCTCCACGCGAGGTACATGACGATCTGGGGAATCGGTCCGTCCCCCAGATCGTCGTCCCAGGAAGGGGAGAACCAGCTCAGGGAACAGCAAATAATATTTAAATTTTGAGGTGTCTAGCAAATAGGGTGTATATATATTTATATGCAGGGGCGGGCTGGGCCGGGGGGCAGGGGGCAATTCAGGTCGTCCGGCCGGCAGACAAACATTCAAAGCAGCCGCAAAGTTCAAAACTAAGCGGCTGTAAGCGAGATTGAAAGTGGTCGTCGTGCCAGTAGCGTACCTAGCGGAGGGGGGGCGGTCCACCCCGGGTGACGCTCATCTGAGGGGTGCCACCACGCCGGCATGCCTCCAGAGATGATGGCATGCCTCCAACTGTGGCTGTGCATCAGGATTTGATGTCAAATCCCGGCACACAACATTGAAGCCACGTGCACCGTCTTCCATGCTCACTGCACCGGAAGGACAGGACACAGAAGAAGAAGAAGAACGAAGAGGAGGAAAAGTGACAGTGACAGAGGAATGGTAGGAAAATATTCAAGGAGAGTAGATTAGTAAATGTGTGAGAGTGATGGATGATATGCTGTACTTTATGCTGAATGTTTGTGAATGAGGGGTAGCATGGCATAGGGAGGCTGTAATTACATTCCTATCATGCCTAGGTTCCAGCCTGTACTGGCTGCCTGGGCATGATAGGAGTGTGATTGGTGTTATCAATTATATTTTTTTGTCCAATTTTGGTGTGTTAACAACACTTTTATTAAAAGTAAATAACACACCAAAATTGGACAGAAAAATTCAATAACAGTATTAATATATATATATGATTGCTAACAGCAATCACACTCCTATCATGCTAAGTCAGCCAGTATATGCTAAAACCTGGGCATGATAGGATTGTAATTGCTGTTAACAATTATACATATGTATAAATATATATATATATATATATATTGTTATTGATTTTTTGTCTAATTTTGGTGTGTTACTTTTAATAAAGTATTTTAAAGTTTTTTTTATTTGTTTTTGGTTTTTCCGGTTTTGGCCAAGTGTATGCTGAATTCTGGTCCAGAATTTTCATTTTGGTGCACTATATACTAAGCCAGTCACTAAAGTGGTAGGCCTACACCACATTAATGTTTGGCTTAGTATATATAGTGATAGGGGTTGTACAGCAGTATTGTCAGTGCCTGGCTCAATGTATAGTGATAGGGATTATGCTGTGCCACCGTCAATGTGTGCCTAAGTATATATATAGTTGTTATGCTGTACCACTGTCGGTGTGTGCCTCAGTATATAATGATAACAGTTATCCTATACCATGGCCGCTTTCAATGTCGCTCCCAGCCGCTTTGGTGGTGCAATGGGCCACTTGACTAGACTTGCCCCAAGCCTTAGGCTGCCAGCCCTCCCCTGTATATATGGTATATAATCACCATATTCAGCAGCGCTGTTATATACTTTAATCCATAAAAAACAATGGGATTATTTAGAACAGTGACATACCTGCTTTAAGATTCTAAGATTAAGGTTTTTTTTTCCTCGGGCAGCCTTTGTAAGTGGGGTGAGGGAATAGGAAACGTGTTTGGGACTTGATTCTTTTTTGTCGTTTTTTGTTATTATAATAGTGTTAAAATACTATGTAAATAATGTTGTAATTTTGCAATGTTTTTTAGATTTCAGAATTCTAGAACCATTACATCAAAAGTAAGCTCCACAGGAAACAGGCATATATCTATAAGCAAGTGCGTCCTACACTAAACCTCAGTTGAATCTGTATGCAGAAATGGGCTGTGTATTTCTGCCTTCTGATTGGATTGTTCAGAGGCAGGGAGGTGGGCTATGGACCTTGGGAAAAATCCTGCCCTTAAAGCTGTGAATCAACACAGAAAACAAAACTGTATATGGTGCCTGCAGCTGGCTGCACTGACTTTGACCCAGTGGCTTGGCTGCCAAGAGGAGGTAAAGAAAATCGCAGCAGACTTTATCCCACATTGTGCTGCTTATTGCTTTACAAACGTTGACGATCAGAAAATAATAATCAAACGATGCGCTTTAAAGTAATTGGAAGTGCTTGGAATATACCTAATACTGAGTTACTGTGGTTAGTGGAGAACGCCGTATGCAACTGAACCTTTGCCGTTCGTTTCATTATGAATCGTTTTCAACATTGATTGGCAACACTGAACGACTGAGACCATAATCCAGTGGAATGGGAAAAAGAGAGTTCGATGCTATTTAAGAGATCGTGATGATCTGGAAGTTTGGAGTTGCTCTCTGAGGACAGTATTTGATCGTATTCGGCAAAACAGGTACTGTTCTTGGAAACTGGCGCTTTCCACAATTTCAACAAAACAGACTGTCTGATGTGTGTCTGGCCGAGGTGAATTAACACGGGGACTGCGGAAAACCGAGGCATCTCATACAGCCCGTCTAAAAAGGTAACGTTCGTATGAATGCGAGAATCTAAAGCCAGAGGCAAAGCGCCACTTAACCAGCATACCGGAGGCACATACGATAGTTAACGTAACACATCGTTCGGCTACTTATATAGACAGGGCATGGCAATGAGGGACGCGGGTAACAATATTACGTATACGGCACATACAATAATATTAGAAAATGGTAACACAAATACCACGTAGGTGATTGCGAACAAACCGTATGACACGAGCAACTGCACAACCCTGCAGCTACACGCACTGCACGACACGTTATGGTAACACACATAACAGCGCAACAGCATAAACTATTAAGCAGTTATACTGTATGAACTAAATGCTATAATTGTATTAATACAGCCTACATACAGAACGCAATGGAATAAATAGAGGGCAGCGAACTGCATAATATAATGAAATTCATAACCGTGTAACAGCGAATAGCTGTATATTGGAAGGAGGAACCGTGATGATTTCAGTTTGTGCTAAAACACCTTACGTAGCAGTCTGACATTAAACAATGTTACCATAACATGCAACAACATACCGAACGGGATTGGTAGCTGCACTTGTGTCACACAAAGACCTGGAATGTAGAAAAATGCAAACAGACGTAACCAGAGAGCACTTCAAACACTGGCATTGTGTACTGAAAAATTGTAACACCTCTAGTGATATGCGGTGGTGCTATATAGGACATAACCAGTATGTATAAAACACTCAAAACAAACGACTTAAATATATAACTTTTTATTACAACAACTGCGACATAGCAAGAACTATGGGACAGATTTCAGATTGAAGCTTTCAGTGCCACCTTCACTAAACTGGGACATTTGCTGTAAAACACGACAAAAGAATGGTTGCTTTGGTTCCCATGCACCGCATTAATATATTCTTTACCACTTATGATTTTAGATATAAAACATTAGTATCAAAAAGAGGGAGGTAGTTATGTCATCTGTGGAAAGACCTCACCTACCTAGACTCCATCTCCAGAAAGAATCTAGAGAGGGCTGGATAGGCGGCATTACTCAACTGGTGAATAGTTTGCAGGATAAACACTAAGGAATCTCAATATATATATATCTATATATATATATATATATATATATATATATATATATATAATCTTGGAAAGAAAGGAGGTGTGATGAAATATTTAAATACCTGTAGGTATTTATCAAAGTAGAAGAGGGAAGTTCTGAAATGTTAGAACAAGAAATGTTAGATTTAGAGGTCATAATCAAAAACTAGAGGGTCCTAGCCTTAGATGTAATGTAAGAAAGCTTTACTTTAATGAGAGGGTGGCAGATAAGTAGACCAGCCTTCCATCAAAAGTGGCAGAGTTAAAAACAGTAAGAAAGTGAAAAGCATGGGACAGGCATATGGTTATCCTGAATCTGAGATGAGGTTTGGGTCATTGCAAAAACAAACATGAGAGACTAGACAATGACCGGGATATAGATATGTACCCTCTAAACACGTCAGACCAAAGTGTTTTTGCGATTTCTTGTAGAGTGTCACTTTAGGATAGTTACTTGGAGTCTGGTTAGGGTACTTGTATTTATATTTGCATATTTTTTTCTTCTGTATTTTATTCATTCAGCGACAAAGAAAATGGCATACTGAAACGTTTTGTCTTTAATCGTACCTGTTTACTCTATTTGTTTTAATGTGCAATCTTGGTATAGACATTCAAAAGTACACAGACTGCTTTATATCTGTACTGAACAGCAACAGATTTACTTCAATCCGTAGGCGCATGGGTTACCACAGCGGCAGGATGTTGACAGGTAGTGAGTGACGTATCCTTTTTGATACTTGGATAGGTTTATAGCTGGGGAATATTGGTGGGATACAATAAAACCTTTCACCACCAAATGTTAGTGCCTAAAAAATCAGGACAGCAGAATGCATCCTGGAATTGCATATGACTCCTACTCACCTTGTAATTGTTGATATAAAGTTATGTTTTTTGCAATTATTATTATTTTTAATTCCAAATATTATTGTTACAGCTTTATTTGTATAAGTTAAGGTGGTGGGGGATAATGTTACCTCCTGTGGATAAAATTAAATCTAGGAGTTCAGGCTGGAATGGTGGAGATACTTCCCGTTTTTAATGTAGAAGTCCATTACATAAGTTATGGAGGGTAAAGGTGATGGAAACCCTGGATATAGAGGCAAAGGTGATAATTGCTAGCCTTATTTGCATGCGCCTACCCAGAATCCCTTGTGGTTGTGGCAGCACCATGAAAACAAGCCTTCTACCTTGTCTGGTGTCTGTAGATGAGTGTTTAATAATATGTCTACTGCCCCTTTAATTTAGAAGTCCATGTCTTGAAGTGTAACATAATAATACTATGGTTGCTATTGAATTATTTAATGGTTTTATGATTGGGTTATATTATAGTCCAGTGTAATCAATACCTTTCATACCATATTTGCTCAATTATAAAATGCTCTGAAAAATATCCCTTGTCTTATATTCGAGGTCGTTTTATAATCTAACCTGAAATAGAGGCCTGACTACAAGACTAAGAACCAGATCCCCCGCAGCGCTGCAGGGAACCTGGATCCTTCTCTCAGACAATCCCCCGCTGCTACTGGCACTTCCTCTGGGGCTTCTATGACAGAGCGGAGGTTGTCTGTACGCATCCCACAGCCAGTGAATGTTTGCCGGATGCACACAGACAACCTCCGCTGCTGCCGGCGCCGCCGTGACATGACCTTCTGGTGCATAGTTATAGAAGCCCCGGCGGAAGTATCCGCCAGCAGCAGCAGAGATTATCTGCGTGCATCACACAGACCTGCATCGGCTGCCCCACTGGACACCAAGGAGTCTGAAGCACGGGGGACATGTCTAGGGATGCACTGGTAAGTTGCGGGGGGATAAGAGTGGCTTGGGGGTATAATGATTTTCTGGAGACAGAGTGGCATATAGGGGTGTATAAGGCATATCTGGGGGCAGAGTGGCATATCTGGGGGCATGCCTTATTAAGGGAGGCAGAGTGGCATATAGGGGGTATAAGGCATTTCTGGGGGGCAGAGTGGCATATAAGGGGCATAAGGCATATCTGGGGGGCAGATGTGCATAACTGGGGCAGAGTGGCAAATAAAAGGAAATAAAAACAAAACAAAAACATTCGCAATCATAGCTTTTATTAATATGCATATTTAGTAAAGCTTTTTTTCCTATAGAGAAGTCTTATATTCAGGCTTTTTATTTTTTTCTCAATTAATATTAAAATTGGGGGGGGGTCATCTTATAATTGAACAAATACGGTAAAACCTACATAACAAGTGTTTGTATTTGTTTGCACATGATATGCATGATGTAACTCATGTAGTGCACATCTTCTTTTCATAATCAAGAAACTTGTTCCATTACAAACATTTTGGTGTTCATAAACCAAAAGTCTGCAAATTAGTTCAATATTTCAACATATTGACAAAGTTGCTCCCCGCGTGTAGGCATTTTCTTCCTCATACTGCACATGAATATGACATCATATCTCCATCTCCATAAAGTCATGCAGCATAAGGGATGCTATGATGGTCTGTGCTGGCCTGTTACAATCAAGATCAGCCAAATGAGCTGCAGCCCACTAGGAAGCCCTATTGGCCAATGTGTGGGAAAGTACAGAGACTACTGTTGTCCTGGACCTGTTGTTGTAAACCTAGGTTAAAATATGCCATTGGGCATAATACAATAGAGCTTCTCCTTCAAAGAGGGCTGAACTATCCCTGGATAATCCATAAGAAATGTTCCTGCATTACCAATGCAAGAGTGTTTAAATCCTTCATGCAGGCCTAGCATAATTTGTGAGTCAGTGAGGTGAAATTCAAAATGTAAAAGATCCATTCATTGAGTATAAGTAACTGTATGTTTGTTTGAAAGGTCACTATGGATTTATGTTTCAGACAACATTAACAACACTACCAGTTTCATTAACAACACTAGCAGAACATATTTAGAACATTTGCTGTACTGATTCAAAACTTCTCTTTGATTTAAAAATGACATAAGATACTGTATTTGTTCGATTATAAGATGAACCCCCCAATTTGAATATTAATATTAGAAAGAAAGAAATGACCAACCTCTTATAGGAAAAGTAGTGTTTATTAGTTAAATATCCATTTCACATAGTAAACTATTTTTTCATATTAAAAAAACTATTGATTTGAAAATTTCCAGTTTTGTTTATTTTCCATCAATTTGCACAAGCTGCTCCCAAACATCACATCTGCCCCACAGCTTGCTACTCTGCCCCCCCGAAATGCCTTATATCCCCCTATATGCCACTCTGCCCCGATATGCCTAATACCCCCTATATACCACTCTGCACCGCAGATATGCCTTATGCCCACCTTATATGCCACTCTGCCTCCCTGATATCCACTCTGCCTCTAAATGCCACTTGCCCCTGATATGCCTAATTAACCACCTAAATTGCCACTCTAGCCTCCCTGATATGCCTTATACCCCCTATTTGCCAATCTGCCCCCCTGGTATGCCTTATAACCCCCGACTTACTGATGAATCCCTAGACTTGTCCCCCATTCTCCAGACTCCCTGGTGTCAAGTGGGGGTAGCCGGTGGATGTTTGCGTGAACAACCTCCACTGCTACCCGGGACTTCCGCCAGGGCTTCTATGACTGAACAGCGGAAGCTCCTTCATAGAAGCCTCGTGGAAGTGCCGGGAGGTTGTCTATGCGCATAGCGCAGATGTTCACTGGCTCCCAGAGAGGAGGGGCCTGGTCTCCTGCAGCGCTGCAGGAGATCCTACACTCGGGCAGCCGGTGCTGTTGGACGGTACTTCCTCTGGGACTTCTATGGTGGAGCACCGGAAGGCAGCAGCGAGGAGGATCCAGGTCTGACGACTTCGAGCATTTGCTCAGAAAAAAACCTTGTCTTATAATCGAACAAAATGTGTTATATACCGAAAGTCACTAATTTAATAAAATGTTCATTATTAATTTTGTTGATTTTATATTCTCCCTCATTGTAATAATGCTGTGTAATCTGTTGGTGCTATATAATTATCACATAGTAATAATAATAATATATCTATTTTGTTAGAGTACCAATTAATGGGTATAAATATGTTTTTGTAAAGAGTCAAAATGTAACCATTTAGTCTATCTTTTGAAGAGAAATTGTTCTTTCACATCGTTTTGCATTATTAAGGTTCATTTATTTATTGAATTAGATTAAACGAAAAGCTAAATTTTAAATATGATTGACCAGGCTTACCTGAAGTTACATGCTAACAATCAGCATATTCACTAAAATGCAACTTGTTTGGAAGGGCATGCAAGTGCCAGACTTGGGTAGATAAGGGTTGCAGATCTATCTGTCATCCAGCAACTTCATATTAAATGGTGTCATTAAATGCCTTACCTCTGTTTCTAACTGGATGCATGCACGATTTCTAAAATGTAATCTCTACAAAGCAGAAGTACCCTTCCCAAAACAGTTTCAATATCAATGGTTGTGTTCAACACTTTGTCACCACACGCTCGCTGCCCAGGAATCACCCTTGAGTTTGACCTCTCATTCACTCCGCATATCCAGTTTGCTTAAAAACACTGCGACCTACACTTTAAAAACATTGCTTGCTTTTGCCCCTTCATAATTCAAGATCCAAATAAGACTCTTGTTCATGTCCTTTTTATCTGGTCTCCCACATATGCATCTTGCCCCCATACTATCCATCATGAATGCTGCTGCCAGACTTACCCATTTCTCTGCTACCACCTCTCACCTCACTTTCAAATCTGTTCAGAGTAGGGCTGCAACAACTAATCGATAAAATCCATAATAATCGATAATGAAAATCATCACCAACGAATTTCAATATCGATTAATGCTCTGAAAAATACCCCACGTTTTATAATCCGTTTCATTCAGTGTGACTCACAACAGTTACTACTTACAATCCCTCCCTGCAGTCACTCTGATGATTGGCCCCGCCCCTTCTTTCTCCCAGCCCCTCCCTGCAGTCACACTAGGGTCATTAGGGTTAAGTTAGGGGGCAGGTTAAATAATCCTCAATCCTCAGCATTAAATTAATTCCTAATACCCCATCAACCATAATGCCCTAATTAGCCTGTTAAAGTCGCCATAAAACCATAACTGCCCCTAAATTAACCCTAAACACCCCATTAACCATAACTGCCCCTCAATTAACCCCCACCTCCCCTAACTTTCAACTTTTTACCTAATTAACTGAAATATTAAGAGCTTATGTGATCATTAATGGATGAAAAATATTTATGTTGTCTGACTTATATATTTTTTAGCAAGAAGTCATGATGAAGACTATTTCTAGTGTGAACTCTACACTTAGTGTCCCAGCTAAGAACTCTTACCGTATGGTGGTTCTTGGTGCCTCCAGGGTGGGAAAAAGCTCCATTGTTTCACGATTTCTGAATGGGAGATTTGAAGACCAATATACGCCGACCATTGAGGATTTTCACCGCAAGCTGTACAACATAAGGGGGGACATGTACCAGCTTGACATCCTTGATACATCTGGGAACCATCCTTTCCCAGCCACAAGAAGGCTCTCAATACTAACAGGTAAGGCTACAATATGTACTGAACAATGTGCAGAAGACTTTTTATAGACTGTTTTGCCAGCTTTACCTTGATTAAAGTGACAAAATAGTTTACCTACCAAATCAAACCTACATCTCTCATCTTCATATACTATAAATACAGAATATGTAACATAACCTCAAAAATAACTTTTGCAGCAGACTGCACTGGTTAGTCGGGTTCTATTGTATCTTATTGTTATTTTCACTAAGCTTATCAATGGGTGGATTAACAGTGGGACAATAGGATTTTGGTTGCAAAGGCGCCCCACTTTGTCATTTGCTTGCACTGTGCAACAGATTGCTACAGTTGTGATCAAAAGTTCGCATACCCTTGGAGAATTGATAACATATGTACCATTTTTAAAGAAAACATGAGTGAGTAGGCAAAACAAATTTATTTTATTTCTTATGGGATTCTTATTCTACTGTAGGTTATAACAGAATGACACAATCATAAAACAAATCATGGTAACAGAGAAAAAAATGAAAGGACCCCTGCTCAAAAGTCTGCATAACCTTAGTTATTGATACTGTGTGTATTGCCTCCTTTAGCATCAATGACAGCGTGCAGTCTTTTGTAATAATTGTCTATGAGGCTCCATATTCTTGCAGGTGGTTATGCAAAGTCTTTTGTCGTCTTGCGTGAACTGCATGTTTGAGATCTCCCCAGAGTGGCTTGATGATATTAAGGTCAGGAGACTGTGATGGCCACTCCAGAACTTTTACCTTTTTTCTGCTGTCAACTTGGGTTGGTTCGGCCTTGTGCTTAGGGTCATTGCTGAACTGGAAAGTCGCATGCAAAGCTTTCGTGCAGAAGAATGCAAATTGTCTGCGAGTATTTTCTGATAACATGCTGCATTCATCTTACCATCAATTTTCACAAGATTGTGTAGCCTGAATTTGTCCTTAGGTTACCTGTGGGTTTTTCTTTGTATCCCAAACAATTCTTCTGGCAGTTGTGGTTGAAATATTTCTTCGTCTACCTGACTGGCATTTTCAAAGCTTTGGATTTCTTTTTATATCCTTTTTCATCTTTATAAAGTTACATTGCCTTGTTACGCAAGTCTTTTCACAGTTCTTTTCTGCTCCCCATGGTTCAGTATCTAGTCTGCTCAGTGTGTCCATGTGAGGGCTAACAAACTCATTGATTATTTATACACAGACGCTAATTACAATTAAAAAAAAAACACAGGTGTGGGAAATTGACCTTTAAATGCCATTTTAACCTTGTGTGTCTATAACAAGGCCAAGTATTCAAGTGTATGTAAACCTTTGATCAGGGCCATTTTGGCGATAGCTGTTATCATTATGATTTTAAAAGGAGCCAAGCAACTATATGATAATAAAAGGCCTTCATATCATCACTAGCCTTAAATAAAAGGATGTTTTTTTTGCATGATCAGTCATAGTTTCAAAATCAATGCCAACATTTCAGAATTTCTGCCAGGGTATGCAGTGGTCAAAAGTGTTCCAAGGAAGGAAAAGCGGTGAACTTGCAACAGGGTAATGGGCAGCCAAGGCTCATTGATGCACGTAGGGGTCTAATCTAACAGATGAGCTACTGTAGCTCAAATTGCTGAACAAGTTTAATTCTAGTTCTGACAGAAAGGTGTCAGAGTGCACAGTGCATCACACTTTGTTGAGTATGGGGCTGTGTAGCTGCAGACCAGTCAGGGTGCCCATGCTGACCCCTTGAATCTGCATAGTTCCCCTTCTATGGGGATGTAGAGGTAGAGAGGTAGGTACAGCTTTTTATTTATTTTATTATTTTACAACCCCTTCCATCTCCCGGAGATGTTCCAACACACACTTGCAACTCAAAAGCAGATAATATTTAACCTATTTGGTAACAGAGGGCACCATATGAAATGAAAACTAGCTGGAGTGTGCCAAGTATCTTTGGCCAAAGGTCATGACTATATCTTCAAACAATCTGTATATTTTCAATTCTCAATCCATTTATTTTGAAATTACAACATCTGGTGGGTTTAAGGGTGTTGGCTTTTTTAAAGTTCCCATACCACTGCATAATACCCTTAGCTCTCTCGGTTCCGGAGTACAGGAGCGTGCATATCGTTTCGTGTCTAATAGAGATTTAAAAAATGAGTTATGTGGCTGCTTACCTGCTTGCCACCCTTGGTGGTAACAGCAGCCCCTCAGCCAAGGATTTGGAATTGAGGCAGACGAAGAATGTGTTAACAAGGTGATCAGTGAACGTAGTGCAAAAGACCTTGAAGATGTTGTAAGAAAGAAGAAGAAAAGAAGAATGAATCTGAAGAGTCTGATGACGACATGGGATTTGGACTCTTTGATTGAATGACTATTTTCCTAAAATAAAAAAATCAAAGTTCATGAATAATACCCTTAACAACCCACAGGCTACTAAATGGTGAGCCCAGCAGGCTGTTCTTACCCCAATGATCAAGAATGCTAGTCCAGTAGGTGCCATGAGCCACCAGCTGTACTCGCCTCCACAAGCCTTTTAGAGCATAGCCTCTGTTAGATTAACAGTCCACGCGGTCAATGTTGGGAACATTTCTGGTTACAAAACAAAGAACCATTACTACAAATAACAACTGAAACATACATCACAAACAGGGAAGACCCATAACTCTGCCAGGAAGGTGTGACCATTGCTGTTAGCTTTAGTTGCTTTTTAATGTGTATATAAATATATAAGACTGACATTAAAATATTTGCTAATGTATTTTTTCTTTTTCTTTCACAGGTGATGTCTTTATACTTGTATTTAGCTTAGATAATCGAGAGTCATTTGATGAAGTGAAGAGGCTACGAAAGCAAATCCTAGAAGTAAAGTCTTGTGTAAAGAACAAGACAAAAGAGACCGGAGAATTTCCCATGATGATCTGTGGCAACAAGAGTGATTATGGCGACCACCACCGCAAGGTGCGCACAGAAGAGGCAGAACGTCTGGTGTCAGGGGATGAAAATTGTGCTTACTTTGAAATCTCTGCAAAGAAGAACTCAAATGTTGACAAGATGTTTCAAGTCCTTTTCAGCATGGCTAAACTTCCCAATGAGATGAGTCCAGCTCTTCACCGTAAAATCTCCATGCAGTA
This sequence comes from Spea multiplicata, assembly GCA_009364415.1. Taxonomy (NCBI): domain Eukaryota; kingdom Metazoa; phylum Chordata; class Amphibia; order Anura; family Pelobatidae; genus Spea; species Spea multiplicata. Next base: position 45,387 of record VKOC01020392.1, read on the forward strand.
TGGAGATGCTTTCCAACCAAAGTCGTTCAGGTTGAGAAGGCTGAAAGAGATGGGTGCCTATGGCATGGTCTCTCCTTCTGCTAGACGTCCCAGTGTAAACAGTGATCTGAAGTACATAAAAGCTAAAGTTCTGGGAGAAGGACAAGGGCGGGAGAGGGAAAAATGCTCTGTTCAGTAACCGTTCTATATCCGAGTGCAAACTGAAGTGCCTTTAGGCATGGGAGAAACACACTGTAAATGAAGAACCATAAAGAAAGTATACATATTTCTTTATGGACAAAAAGGCAACTCATAGACAATTGCTGAAGCTTAAAGTTGTGTACCTGTTTCCGGCTCTACCTAATGGACATAAATTCTGATTTAGAGTTATAGGTCATAGAAACTAAAATGTAAATAATTTCATCACATAATGTTTGCTGAGTATGAGCATAATTTTTTCTTGTTCTCAATTCACTGATCTGTAAATGGAGATCGTGAGTATGTACAGAACAATTAATATATTTTATTACATTTATGTGGACCATGCAGTCTTGTACAAATTAAATCCTGGAATTGTTTAAGTGAAGTGACATTAATGGCCCTGCACACAGACTACTGAATTAGGTACTATTATTTTGGAATTTACAAGGAAAGCATGTAAATAAATATGGCTTACTAAAAACAAATAAAGTATCTTCAATTTGGATTAACAGCTTGGCACCTCTGGTGTAGTTAGAAAGTATGAAAGATAATTTTCTTTAGCTTTCCCAAGAGCTTTATCCACCTATTGTAACTCATATGCACTGGTGGGGTATTAAGTAGAAATCAAAACTTTTAGATGCAGCAGTAAACTAACAAGATTTGTCAATACATCATGTTACATCTTCAGTGAAAGTACTACACATAATCTTCTGGGTTATTGTTGCCCTCAGGGATTTCTGTATGTCCACCTCACAATGTTGTATTTTGAAACAATTATAGGGCAGGGCATGGAATGCAGAAGACCTAGATCATCCTCATGCTGTGTGCCAATCCATCTCATCTCACCTAATAAAATAGAAAGGTTTAATTCTATGTGTAGGTAAAGGTTTTGCACATTAGCGCCAAGCATTATTTTGTTTACACTACTATGTTTTGTATTCCTGTACATGTAACCAACACCCCTCTGATGCACAGTGTATCTGGAGCTCTCGGGAACAGTTATATTCAACATTATTGCTGTTTTTCTCACATTATTATTTTGTACAGTTAATAAATTTCACAATAACTGATGAACTGATGAAATGCTGGTTTATTTTACAGTATACATTTTTTTTTTTCAAGCAAATAATGGTGTAATGGTTAGGTGTCCCATGTGTGTAGATATATATATATATATATAACACTATACAGGGAAACAGGGAGTAATAAACAGGATACGGGTAAAAGGGATAGGAGGGCAGCAGGACATAACCATAGGGGAGCTGGTATAACCAAGCAAAAAGTGTAGTGCTTGGTGTCTTTTTATAGTGTAATGGATGACGTTTTGGACAGTCTCGTGACTTTTCTCCTACTCCCTGTAGGGGCGCATGTGTAAGTCCGTCAAGGGTCACTCCGTCACTCCGTGGGGGTCTCGGCTGGGGATCCTGACACTTCCCCCTCCCAAGGAGAGGCCTCTGGACTCTTGAGGGGCCAGGAGAGTCAGGATGGCGATGATGGAAGGCAGAGATGAGTTTAGGACCTCGTTAGCTGTTCCCAGGAGTCCTCATTGGGGTCATAGCCTCTCCAACAGATTAGGTATTGCAATTGCTTGTGGTGTCTTCTGGACTCCAGGATCCCTTCCACTTTATAATCCTCAACATCATTGACAAGGACTGGAGCAGGAAGACTGGGATGTCTGTCAGGAAAAGGGTTCGCAGTCCATGGCTTTCGGAGGGAGACTTGAAACATGGGATGAAGGGACATGGTGCTAGGTAGTTCAAATCCCACAGCCAAAGGGGATATGAGACGGGAGATGAAGAAAGGACCTATGTATTTTGGTCCCAATTTCTTCGCAGGGCACGCGAGTCGGAGATGTCTAGTGGACAGCCATACCTTATCACCTGGGTAATAGACCGGAGCAGCGGTACAACGTTGGTCAGCAAAGAGTTTGTATCGTCGTTGAGTCCTTGTCAGCGTTTCACGTAGTAATTGATATGTCTTGGTAAGGTTTTCAATATTGTGACGGGACCGACCTGTACCCCGAATGGGTATGCCCGCCGAGCATTGCTTCCTCCGCCCCATGGCCACCAGGACACCAGCGATTAACCCCTTCAGGGCCAGACAGAACCAGCGTACAGAGAGAAGGGGCTGCCTTCCCACTGTGGCTAGACGAAGCTGTGCTACACAGTGGGGCTATTGTCCTGAGGAAACAGCTTTCCAGGAACCTCAGCGGCACTGTAGTATACTGAAGTATAGCAATACAGCTCTCTACCGCCCTGATAAGGCAGCGCCGAGGCTTACTTCAATAACAAGACAGGACTCGTACTGAGGTAAAACAGGAACTCTCTTTATTTGGAAACACAAAGGTACATGGGATTGAATTACATCCAATAGAAAGTACAAGGGGTTGAATTACATCCAATAGACACACAAGGGAATTACATCCAATAGACACACAAGGGAATTACATCCAATAGACACACATGGTTCTTCATCCTGCCCTCCTTTGCATAAGACTCAGTATTTGCATTCAGCTCAGTAGGGGGTCTCTATTGTAGTCTGTGTAACGGGGGGGCAGGACATGTGCCAAATGGACAGGGTAGCACACAAGGGGAACAAAAGCACACACAATAATTACAACATATACTGGGAAATACAGGTATCACAAACAATAACTATTACAGACGGCACCGATTAACCCAGGGCCGTCACAAATATGTTCAAACAAAACTGGGATTAGGAGAGCCGAGAAGCATAGAGGGATGGTATCCGTAATTAGCGTAAAATGGGGATGTCGATGGAACAATGGATGTGGTTGTTATAAGCAAACTCTGCCAAAGGTAATAAGTGGTCCCAATCATCTTGCAGGTAAGTGGTAAAACGCAAGTACTGTCCCAAGCTTTGGTTGGTGCATTCAGTCTGGCCGTTACTCTGGGGCTAAAGGGAGGTGATCGACGGGAAGAAAGTGTGCCATCTTGGTGAAGGGGTCTACCACCACCATTAAAGTGGCTTGGCGGCTAGCAGGAGGAAGGTCGTGATGAAATCCATGGAGATATCTGTCCATGGTCTTGAAGGAATTGGAAGGGGTTGCAGTAGGCCGGTGGGCTATTTGTGGGTCTCCTTGGACCGGGCACAGGTCTTAATTTGGGCACCAGAAGGACCGTTGAATCATGTCGAGATTTTGTCTTATACCACCCTGACCCGCAGAAGGGGTGTCGTGGAAGGTTTGTAGTATCCGAAGACGGTCCTCTGGAGGAACATAAATATGGCTGTTATGGTAATAGTAGCCTTGTTGATACTGTAACCCTGGAATATCAGGGGGAGTAGTCTTACTTGAATGCTTACTTACGGAGTACAATAAGGATTGTGCCATGGCTACCATATCTGTCCAATGGATCTCTGCTAGTCCAACTAATTTACTGCTGAACAAATTCCCAATACCTCTGTGTTTATCTAAAGTCTTTGTTAAGGTGTGAATTGTGCTTTTGTATTTAGAAAAGTCTGTGTGTGAGCTTCATTAATGCCTGAGGAAGAGCTTGGAACAACTTGGTCTCGAAAACTTGCAATTAAACTCTGTTAGCCAATAAATGGTGTAATTTTAACTATACTTTTCCCCTGTTTTCTCAACGGCTAACATGGTACAAAATCTTGTTCTCATAACAGAGAAAGTCAGTCTCTCATGCTAACAGCAGGGGGCTAGATCAACCCATAAATGGGGAAAACAGGCTTGTTAAAAGTTTGGCTAGAACTGTTCTAAAGAGTATATCTATACAATTCTCTATGTCTGCATCCCACATTGTCTCAGAAAAAGTGCCCAGGAACCAAGGCCGGATTAATGTAGGAGCTAATGGAGCTATAGCTCCAGGCCCCTATCTGAAAATAGACCCAGTCAGGGCATGGCCCACCATCTAACGTTAAAGCAGCAGGCCGCTGAATGCCTCAGTTAGTTGCTTTGTCCCGCCCCTTTGAAGGAGTAACACTCAAGGGGGCTGGCTCACACAGGATAAGAGTCTCTCCCGTTGTTGAGATATAATCTGAAAGTGCTGTAGCCTCCTGAACAGGAAGTGAAGCAGTTAATATGTTTCAATAAAGACACAGAAGCAAGA
>VKOC01020393.1:0-12890 GCA_009364415.1 Spea multiplicata
AAAGACTACTAAACCACACTATAATAGCATCACACACTATTTCAATCCCATAAATAGATTTCACATCATCATCATCATCATGCAATGAGAAATAATGCCTAAAATGTCACACCCTTTAAAACATACAGAAACATTATGTTATTTAAATAAAATATCTGGGTTTCTTGGCGATGTTGATTACATTTTTTATGGTAGCATAACATTTGTCATTTTCCAGATTACACCCCCGGAATTAAATATTATGGTTTAGAAATATAGTGCGTGAGGTGCTATTTGCTACAGCCATAGGCTGCACTTGTCAATACTATGTGCAGAATTCTATCTTTGAGCAAAAAAGCTGACAAGAACTGAAGACCTCATACTGATCTCTACGTGACATGCAAGTCACTGAAGAGAGAACAGAGAAGTGTGTAACAAAACATTATGTACTCATAGCATTAAAAAAAAAACCCTCAACTGGTCATGAAAAAAAATCCACCCTGCCACTACTTCCAAATACCATTTCAATGAATATTAATTTAACGGCGAATGATGAATCCAAGAAAAAAATCAGCATTTTAAATATACATATGAATAAATAACCTGCAAAGCTTGTGAAAACTAGCTATCGTAGACAAAAGACGAGGAGTAGGGGTGAAGGATTTTTTTATTAACATATTTATCACATCATCTATTTTATTTGCCCTCATTTAGAATCAAAATGGTACAATGAGTGCTTCACATATCATCGTGACTAGTACTAGCTGGAGGGGCACTGGATAGGGACGCAAAAGAGTGTTTCTATAGTAATGCCAAAAAATCCATCCTGGTTTTAAAAATGATTTCTTTGACAATACAGTTATGGCTTGGCACTCTTACAAAAGAAAGAAAAGTGGTCAGTGTTTATAGCAACTGATCAGAGAAGATCATTATCCCGGAGTAATTTGAGGCCCTGTGAAAGAAAGCACAGTTGAGAGGAAATACATATGGAATGACATATGTGATTTGGAAGCAATGCTTTAGGAGGTGTTTATCCACAGCCTGGCTTGAGGTTAAAATGGATTTGTGTCCAAGTGGTCTACTGAGATTACATATATATTTTTTATAATGTCAACATGTCTCGTCTCCTTTATATTTGTGGAATACCTTTATAAGGTAAATAGTAAAATGCAGGAGTATTACAGAGCTTCCAGTATAGAAATTACACATATACGCTACTGGCAACCTAGCCCAATGTCTACCTATTGGCAAGCCCAGTACTGCATTACTGGGCAAATCTTCCTGTTGGCAACTGGCCAATACGTTCAGCTGCTGCTGAACGTGTCAGTGAAAGTGATCAAAGGCCCCCTTGTAACAAATACATTACTGGCATATCAAGGCCAAATGGAGGAGGTAGCCCCTGTGCTTTATTACTGGGCAGACTGAATTATTTCTGCACAATTGACTAATTGGGCTGATCAGAGATTGAATTCGTACCGAAAACCATTTATAGTAGGAAGATTTCTGCCTAGCTGATGAGGTAGAGCCAAGGCGATCTCCTTTGCCTACTAACCCACCCTGGTGCATTTGCTGGATTGGTAGATCAAATCATGGAATCTGTTACCAGTTCAATATCCATGTATACTGTATATGCTTATTATGCTTAAAATAAGCTTAGGTAAAGCCACTTTAGAAACCCACTGCTACAGGAGAATTGGAGCTATCTGGTCATAAAAACGTTCAACTAAGGACATGGATAAAGAGGCATTTTTGATAAAAGTGCAATGAACAATTGAACCTGGGAGTTACAATTCCAGTCCCCGTGGACAAGCTACAATGTTTGGATCTCACAGCTTAAATATAGGCATCTCAATTTAAATTTACAGAATAACTTGTTTTCGGGAAAGCATTCTCAGAATTCATGGCCTGTTTATGCCCCTTGAGGTCTGGATTTGTTCAGCCCTGATGTATCATAACATTTAACAAGAGTGTCTCTTAAGGGTCCCCTGTCATTTTGTATGGCTTTGACAGTTTTTGGTTGTATTGTGCTAAAATCAATGATGCAAAAGGATGACAAATCAGTTGAGTGAAAACACACTTACAAAAGATATGAATTACCCAGACTTAAATATAAATATTTTACAAAAATCTGTTTATATGGATTTTTTCCCCATGAATAACTTAGTCCCTTAGAGTAAATGTAAATAGCTTTATTTGGATTTCTACCACAGAAACATAAAACTATGACTTCCACTTGGAAAGCCTGTTTTCTTTTTCCTTCCGGATAATTGCCAACATTTTCATAGCATGCTCACAATGTCACCCTAACTATTAATTATCTACAAACTACTAATTTCCAAACCAGTTAACAGAATCTCATTTGATACATTACTTTATTTCTAGCTCATCACTCCCACTAAATATGTCCCAATCTGCCAAGAAACTGAACTCTAAAAGCAATAACTCTTGCTTCCAAAAACAATTTGAGTAATATTGCAAGATGCCATAGGACGTAGTGTCAAAATGCAAACAGGATGCTAATAGTACCCAAATATTTTTATGTAGGTAAAGTGCTTTTTTGAATATAAACATTTTAATTGATGTATCTGCCAAATATCGCTTGATTGTAAATTCATGCCATGTCTTTTCTGTCATGCGAAATATCAACATCAGTTCCACATTATTTTATAAAAACCTACTATGACAGAATGAGACTACAGAGGCATCATTAAAAAGTTAAATTGGGCCAGTGGACTTCCTGTCATAAGAAATAGATCAAGATCTTTACATTTCACTGATGACCTGTTAAGTGCATGCCAACGTTGCATACTCTCTTACATGTATTTGCATATTCATGCTTAGTCCTAGGATGTGGAAGAATTAAGGAATTATACAAATGCATAAAGTGTATAACATTTTGTCTGGATTGTCTTGGGCATTCACTTACATTGTATTTTATTCATAATCTAGTATAATCAAGTCTGACAGTTCAGAACCTTTGTTTCATGCACCAAGGGACGTAAAGCAGGGTTCTAAATCAAAGGGAAAGTACATTATATACTTTGTATGTTGTACCTCACAGGCACCTTCACTTAACCATGGTTTACCATTTTCTTTGTAACACCTTGGGTTAGATTTTCTGTTTCATGGAGCCAGTATCTTGGGTCTCTACTATGTGAGCGGTGACTAATTGAAAGTAATTGCCTTCTTCTTACAGTGCTCTGGTGAGACTACAGGTTATTTTATAGGGAACACAAAATGTATTAAAAAGCAAAAGCCCTAAGTTTGTTACCCCAAATAACTCAATGCAGCTCTCAGCCAGTGGTCTTGTATAATTTTAGCTTACTATTCTAGGAGTAGATGTTAGGCTCTATCTTTTTATATATGCCTTTTTAATTTAGGACAACATGGGATTTACAGAGCATCATCAAAGTACAGGCATACAGACATCCAACTGGCAATTTCTGGATTATCCGGAAGGAAGACAATCCTATACATCCCAGTATGAGAATCATCCGGTAATGCACATTTTCTCGTTTCCCCTTCCTGATCCTCAGGATATGAGGCCACCTAACTATAAATAAAAAAAGAAAAAGAAACTCCCTTCCCTCCCAAGGTGTCTCCATTATCATTACCGCTATGCCCGCAAATTATAAGGATTTAAAATGTCTCCAAGGAAAAAGGTCAACATCACTGTCATGAGCTAAATGAAGTGGCCATAATTAGGCAAAGAATATCAAGTTAGTGATCAAGGTATTATAACTGGGGCACCTTGTCTGATGAGTTGGATGCATCAAAAGCTGACTTTGTTGCCGAAGTGGCAAGTTTAAGGTGTTAATATAGGGTTGCCAGATTTGAAATATTTTTATTTTTACTTTTTTCCTTTGCACTAGTCTTCAGCCACTTCATTTAGACAACAAAGGTGTAGCAACGTTTTTCATGCCGCAGCCAATATAATATGCGATAACTTTTCCTGCCTTATGAAAACATCCTTGTCCATTGCTAGGATAGCCATTTCAGCACAATATCCCTATACGTTGCTTTAGCTGTAAGTACCTCTCTTTTTTTGTTCAGGGGACTATATTTATCAAAGGCCTGGAAGCAAGGGCATGAAAGATAGTAAATACCGCTGTAAATTTGGAGACACCCGAGTCCGCTGAGATGCGGACAAAGAAAAAGAAAAGAAGATTAAGGCTTGAAGATTGAAGATAGAATAGAGAAGAGAGGGGAAGAGATAAAAGATGGTGAGGATGAAGAAGTGGCAGCGGAAGTGGTCAACAGAGAAGGTAGGGAAAGATTTAGAGAGCGTGAGAGCGAACGGGAATTAGAGTGCGTTGTGTAACCGGCTGTAGATAGGCTGGACCAGCAGCAAGGTGGTGTGTTTGGTGTCTATGTATGTATGTATGTGTGTCTGTTTGAGTATGTTACTGTGTGTCTATGTATGTGTGTGCCTGGGTGTGTTAATGTGTGGGTCGGGATATGTTAGTATGCGTGTGTGGATAAGTCAGTGTGTGAGCGTGTGTCTTTGGATATGTGCGTGTGTCTGGGTATGTGTGTGGGCATTTTAGTATGGAAACGTGTTTTTGGTATGTTAGTATGTGTGCGTCTGGGTATGGTAGTGAAAGTGAGTGTGTCTGGGTATGTTAGTGAAAGTGTGTGTCTGGGTATGTTATCTTGTGTGTCTGGGTATGTTAGTGAAAGTGTGTGTTTGGGTATGTTAGTATGTTGGGGTATTTTTAGTGTGTGATCATGTATCTTTGAGCATGTGTGTGTAGTATGAGTATTTGGGTATGTTTCTGTAGGTGTACGGGGGTGTGTGTGTGTGTGTGTGTTAGTGTCTGTGCATGACTGTCTGGATGTGTTTGTCAACTGCCTTTGTAATATTGTCCTTTTTTTCAATTAAAATTAGTGCAGCCCATGTACACTTACATTTCTGATGAACTGGCCCACTGTAAAAAAATCATGGACACCCCTGCTGTAGACACACACCACAACAATTATTTTAATGTTCCTACCACACAGCCAATGCAAGTTATAAAACATTTTTTTTATTTTTCATTTGGATTTATCTGAAATGACAGCACAAACATTATATTCCAAAGTAATAAAATCCATCCTCAGTGAAATCGGCTGTTGAATTGCTTAGTTTACTTGGCAGACTCAGAGATAATTCAAATAAATCATAAGTGTACAATATTTTCTACTGTGGAGAATACTGAGATGTGTACTTTTTTTAGTACTCGTTGTTAGCTTGCATAAACCAGTCTTTACCTTTAAGGGTGCACATTTCAACTAACGCTACAGCGTTATCATACTACAAAATCACGTATAATGTAATGCTGAGGAAAATTAAATGAAAACATATTTTTAATACAGACATAACCATAATTTCACATTAAAGCTTTTGAAGAGGCACCACAATGGTAGCCCACAGCCTGGACCAAAGTCTCTCCTATTCGGAGGTACTTCTATTCACGCTAACTCTACAGCTGATACACAATGGCTAATTAATGACTAGTTATCTTGTGTGGCTATTTTCTATGTATGTGTGTAATTGTGTTAGCATAAGCGTATAATTTTTGTGTAAGTGTGAGAGCGCGTATTTTAGTTACAGAGGGCAAGAGGCGGATGTGGTCACTTGGCTTTACCTGCCTCCTGGGCCAGAAAGTGCCACCCATTCCCTGAGGCAGGTAATGCCTTACTTGGCTCATGGGTTTTCTGTTCAGGGCCTTGTCTTGCCCTGGGAGTACAGGTAAACCTTGTCTCCTTTCAACAGTCTAACCGATTGTGTGGCTTCAAGTAGTTTAAATGGCGGTGTCCTCTACCTGTTGAAGGCTTCTTGAGAATTCTGGGCTGGATCATGCACATTGGGCTTCAACATTTCAAAAAAATTCCCACAAAACATCTCCCTGGGACTATTCAATGTCACACTACACCCTTCTGAATTTGGTATATGATAAAGCATTTCTGGTTGCATTATATTTTTCTCCCTCTAAAAAGCTGGCCATATTTTGCTGATGTCATTAGCAAGCACTATTCTTGCATTTATTCTTGTTTTCTTGTTTTTTTTTTGTTTGTTTGTGTTATAGAAGTGTTCCCAATATTGCTTTATACATTGTGACTATTAGTAAGAGAATATACGGTTGAAAACCTAATTTCTTTTTGGGACAGCATGGCAATGGTTGTATTTGATGGTTGTATTTGAAGGATGTCATTGTCTTTCAATTTGACCAAACCAAAGATACACATATCAGAATTAATCAGACTTCAGTGTGCATTAAACATCAATAGTAGTTGACATCAAGGAAGAGGCTGGCAAAAAATATAGAATATGAATCTAGATCTATAACAAGATGGGAAAGGTTATCATAAATCCTTTTAATTGGGAAAATCCTATGAAGGGAAAGATCTCTGTACCTCTTCTATAGTCAATGGCACAGATTTGTCCATAACAACTGAATAAAAATTCAAAATTAGGATTATATCTGCGGAGATGCGGACAAAGAAAAAGAAAAGCAGATTAAGGCTTGAAGATTGAAGATAGAATAGAGAAGAGAAGGGAAGAGATAAAAGATGATGAGGATGAAGAAGTGGCAGCGGAAGTTGTCAACAGAGAAGGTAGGGAGAGATTTAGAGAGCGTGAAAGCGAACGAGAATTAGAGTGCGTTGTGCAACCGGCTGTAGATAGGCTGGAAAGCAGCAAGGTGGATCCACGGCGCAGAGCCCGGACACGAACTAGACAATGCAACAGAGGTAGGGCAAACACCCAAGCACATAGCCTAGTCAGAGACGAGCCAAGGCTAAGGACAGGAGCAGGCAGGATAAACAGGAACAAGCCGAAGATCAAAACCCGAGAATCAAATACAACGGATAACTGAACCCAGAGTTCTAGGAAAGAAACTCTTTGACAGGCAATGGGAGATCAGCTTATAGGTCCTTAAATAGCCCCAGCATGAAAAAACACTGTTTTCAGGTAGTTACTGGGGCAGGGCAGAATTAACGGAGTATCTCTTTAATTTGCAGGCTGCACATACACAGTCCGCCACAAGTTATACCGACCGTCCATCTTAACTGAGGTTCGCGCATGCGTAATGCTCAGTGAATAGCAGAAGATGCCAGTCTTGGGTTTTGGCTCGGCAAGAAGTGGAGCCTCTCATCTAAGGGTGATGGAGTCTCAGAGGAACTTCTACATCTGTAGCAGCATTAGGTAATGGTAATGGGCCAAAAACTAACCAAAAAATGTGTCCAAAGGTGCAGATGTTATAAAATTCTGTTATAAATAACCGTGGAAAGTTCAAGGGGTCCATTAAGATAAACCAGACAATGTCCCCAATGTGGAAGTGGTTCTGGAGCCCTTGCAAAATCTGGGAGACACACAAGAAATATATGCCTACACTGGCATATTAAATCTAAGAAAACATGGAGTGTTTGCAGTGAGGGGGGATACAGAATGGATTCTTGCACAAGCGCTATTTGGTTTAGGGTCCAACCTACTATCTAAGGGTTTCTTTTGTGGTTTAATGGCCAGCAACATGTCCAGAGTACCTATGACTTCCTACAACATTTATATGGAGACGGGATCTTTCCTGTGCTCAGTGTATGGGTTTCCCATGAATTCCCTTGCTGCAAATGTGTTTTGGATAGGGCTGTGGTCTAGCAGGCATGTTTTGAGCTGCTTTATTGCTGGGTCTCTTGGATTCAACTGTACTGGGTCTGATCTGTTTAACAACAAGCAGTTGCTGTTGTAGAGAATATAAATGATACCTGTGGTTTACAAAATATTCTTAATTGTCTACACATAAACACATACATTCAAAATGTATATGCACACATTATATATAAAATGCAATCTATAGAGCTGTGTGCTAAATAACATTCTAAAAAAAGAAACAAATGAAGATATATTATTTAAATTACTTAACAAAATGTCCCATTGTTGGCAGGAAATAGGAGGGGAAAGGCCAGAGGGCAGAAAACAATATGAAGAAAAAGAGCACTTTGATAAAGAGGATACCTTTCAGAATTAGACTGTAAGTTTTTGTCAAAATCCGAGGATATTAAATATTTGAGTATTTATTCTTGGTAATTATGTTTATTTAGAGGTTTATATCCGACAGGTATATCTGAGTAGGTGGAGGTGAAGCTTTAAAGCTGATCTGTCACTTTACCTTAACCGCACACTTTGGTGCACTAAGTAAGGGACTGATTAGAAATAATAGTTCAACCAATGTATGCAGCAGATCTTAGCTTCCTTATACCGCTAGACTAAATATGTCCAAAAATTACGTATTAAATAAAATAATTGTGTTATACTAAAAACTTTGAATGTGATGGCAGATTCCCCCCCCATGCATTTGCAAAAGGAACACCATGAAAATTTAGAGAGAGCTCTCAACTATCATATGCATGAAGGTACATATAATGGCTTCACTGTCCTTTTAATAGTCTTAATGCAGATAAATAATTTTAATATTACACATTTACTCTCATTGTACAAAATGATTCCACAGAATGCTAAATGATATTTGTGAAGAACCCTGTCTGATCTTCACTGTTATTATTATTATTATATTTATGTGTACCCGGTTTGAATGTGGATTCAGCTCCAGCCTTCAAAGAGACGATCCTATAATCTGGCTGGGGCTCTTAATCAGCCGTCACAGCCCTATCTGCCCAGACGGCACCCGCACTACAGGGGGGATAACACAGGTGGGGGAACCCATTGTATCCCTTAATCCCCTCACCTGATACATCCCCTGTATACCGATGGGATTTGTGAGGGGATGTGGCTGATGGGATTTGTGATGGGATGTGGCTGATAGGATTGGGGGTTAGGTTTGGTGCACAGTGAATGGAGATTGTATATAAGTTCTGTGTGTTTGTAATAAAGAGAGTTCTGTTTCTAACCTCAAAGCATGAAGTCCTGTCTCATGATTGAGGGAAGTGCTGGTCTGTGACTGCTTTCTTCGGACAGCCACAGCGCGTCCGCTTACTGGGAGAGGGAAGGAGCTGACGGGCGGATGTGTCCAGTCTGGGGCACAGGACGATCCGTCACAATATTTATAAAAATGCTACAACAATCTTCCAGAAATATCCACTTAGATGTTAAGACAAAATAAAGTTACTGATGCATCGACCTTACTTTAGCATTTAATTAGAACATTGTGTTTTGTGTGCATTACTCGCATGCATCATGGGAAGAAGTCATAGTTAAGAGGCAAAGCATTTTTATCTTAAATGTGATGTCAAGAAAGGTCAGATAGGACATTAAGACAGTACTTATAGTCTCTCTAAGTAACTAGAATAAGAAAATGCACAGTGGTTTCATCTGTGACCGATAATCAAATATATTTTGCTTTTTTAACATTTTCCATAAAAAATAGTGGTTTGTCTTACTAGAAAATTTTAGAAGATACTTGAACAAAAGTACTTTTAGCAGACCTTTTAGAATGTCTACGAAATGCATATAGTTTTTCTTATGTTATATTACTGTTAAAAAAGTAGTAGCAATAACTCTTTGTAAGAAACCATTAAGAAGTTCTAAACATGTTTAATGCTGGTATTGGTGGCCACGATTAATATATTTAGGATAGTTTTATCAGACAGAATAAGAACATATAAGCTGTATCCTTCCTTGTGATTCTGTTCATATACTCATTGGAACTAGTTCTACTGTTCTAGTGACTACAATGAACTAAACAAGTGATACCTAGATTTTCTTATAAATACTGGCCTCATAGGGTCATTTGGAAACTAAAAATCCTTTGCATGTCGTGGGTCAGAACATTTTCACATCAAATAGTAGAAACTACAAAAAGTACAAAATAAAACCTAAAAAAATGGAATTATCCACCATTCATTTATCTTTAAAAGCAACACCAAACAGTAACAGTAGCACACAATAAATTTTTACTCCCAGCATATACAGGTATAATTCACACAAAGCACATAAATATGACAGCACACAATTTATCAAAGGGTAGACATACATAAGAAGGGGTTAAATTGCATAATGTTAAATCATGCTAAAGAAAGAAACTCTAGTCAGAAAATACAAATGTCTACAAACACAGTAACATAGTAATTTAGGTTAATAAAAAGGCACATGTCCATCAAGTTCAACTTTGCTGTTGATCCAGAAGGGAAAACAAAAATCCACAATGAAGCGATTTCTATTTGTGGCTCAAAAAACAAGGAAAACTCACGACTCCAAACATGACAATCTGATTTCTCACTGGATCAACAATATACAATTAATAGTGTAACTGAGAAAGGAGGAACATGGCTGCCGGTTGGATGAGCTGCAGATCAGCTTCTCTGCTGCACTACAGAAAGTGTTTTTATAAGCTACCCTTAACCCCTTCAGGACCGGCGTTGGCAAACGGCGTCTTCCCTTGAAGACCCCAGTTTTTTTTAAAATATTTAAATTCCGTGCTCGTGATTCGCTGCAAAGCGATCACGTGCACGAAATTGAGGAGGAGTGGCTGCTACGGATCGCTGGGGAACCCAGCGGTCAGTAGCAGCCGCCCCTGGCGATCCCAGCGTTCATAGTTAAAGATGTGGACACTGGTTATTATCCCAATCTTCTTCATATACCTGTCTAATATCTCAGAAATCGCATAATAAAATCACCAGATCCCCATCCCTATAGCACCTCACGGAGGAATCAATGTTGAATTTGTGGATCAGCTTCCAAATGTACAATTTAGATGCATTGTTTGCCCAAAATGTCTTGTGATTTTTTTCTGGTACGTGTTTAACTCACACATTATGGTCTGTTAAACCACTTTTCTTTACCGTAAGCTGTGTTGGGTGAAGTTTGACTAACCTAATTATCTCCGATACGAAGCTACAGTTAAAGATTAGCACAAGAACACTAAAAGTGGAATGAGTATACAGTATTGTGGGCTACAGGTAATTCAATGGAGAACACAGTATAAAACATTCTTTCCACTCTTTGTTACCATTATCATAAATCATATCAAGAGACAAGGCTAGATCTGAGTGGGAGTCTAATCTCATTGCAAATATAGTTAAACATTTATTTTGGATTTGATAGAATATTAAGTAACAAAGCAAATTATGTCTGCGTAAATGTGAAATACAATGTTTTGGTATTTAACCGATTTTGACTTTACAGATTCCTGTCTGCATGAGATGACAACTTAAATCACTTTATAAATACATTATTTTTGCATATGGTAAAACCGTCAAATCATATTTCGCTTCTTTTTTGTGTTGTTCTCTGTTCTTTGATTATTCTGCAATGATATCTATGGTTAGGAAAAACAAAAAAAGTTTTTTCAATGGATATTGGAATGGCATAGGTAATAACTGATGATTAATTATGAAAGTAAATATATACTTGCAACATGTAATGGATACTCAACATTCTCATTTACTGTTATGGGAAGGTGTTCCACAAGATTTTGGAATTTTTGTGGAAATTTTCCCCTTTCATCAAGGCATTTGTGAGGTCGGGCAGTAATGTGGAAAGAGATGGCCTGGTGTCAGGATTCCACCCTGTCAGCCAGGAATTTGTATTCGTTTTCTAGGTGTCGCTTCCGCGGCAGCCTCCAGAGGCCGCCTGTCTGTGCACAGCACCGCGTAGAATAACAAGCTGACCAGCTGCCTCTGCTTACCTGGGTGTAACCCTACCCTTTAAATAGCTGCTTCCTCCTCCATTGGGTCCCTTTGCATTGCCGTTTAGCAGCCTATTGCTGTGGCTCTGTACCAGGTCCTGAATCGTTACTGGCATCCTGCTTCTGACCCGGCTTGATATTGACCACTCTGCTGCATACTGTATCTGGCTTTTCTGAGCCCAGCTACACAGAGCGGGCCCCTGCCAGTTAAGCTACATAGAGTGGCTTCCTGCTGTGTGCCCTGCCAGATGGGCCTCATGCCGTGTGCCCTGCCAGATGCGCCTGTACTTTCCTGTCGTCCAGCTTCTCCAATACAAACCATATTGTACTTATCAGCCTGTGGTGTGTTTCATTTTGCCTGTTTGTATCATCCTTCTAGTTATAATGCATCGTGCGGTACAAACTGAGCCTCAGGTATGCCCTGCGACTGGGCTCCTACCTGACTTGCTTACTCGAGTCCTGACACCTGACTCGCAATCTCCGTTCCAGTTCATCGCAAAGGTGTTCGATAAGGTGGACGTCAGGACTCTGTGGGGGCCGGTCAAGTTCTTCCATACCAAGCTCATCCAACCATGTCTTTACGGACCTTGTTTCTTGCACTGGGGTACAGTCATGCTGGAATAGAAAAGTGCCTTCCCCTAAACTGTTCCAACAAAGTGGGAAGCATAGCATTGTCCAAGATGTCTTGGTATGTTCCCTTCAGCATATCAAGACATTTTGGACAATGGTATGCATTCAAAACAGCACCCTAACATGGCTATCTACATTACTGTATATAAATACACATGAAATACATGAAATATTTTTTTTTACTACTTATTTTAATGCTACTTTCTTAGAATAGATTCTGCTATTTTGGTGTTATTTGAATTTAAAACATTCAATGTATTGGTGAAATACAAGTAAAATGTTAATATATATGCAATGGTTCTGCTTTAAAATATTTTTCTCATTATTTTATACTTGTATAACTTGCATACCATGTTAGTGCTAACACACAGTTAAATGACTTAAATGAGGGGTTTTTAGGAAAAGTAACATCTGTTTTTATTTTACTGCCCATGTCAGTAGGAAATTAAATTAAATGAAAGAAAAAAAATCCATTGACAATCACAAAACCTTTGGTAATTGCAAACTGTAATTTTGCATCTATTTTATGTGAACTTGTGACTTGAAAATTGCTATGTCATTATCCCAGAAACTCTGGAGTTTATGCACAAAATGCATTATATCCAAATAAATCACAATCACCCAAGAAGGAGAACCTTCTTGACAACTTAAGTAATTTTC
>VKOC01020394.1:0-18796 GCA_009364415.1 Spea multiplicata
TACACATTTAATACATCTGAATGAGTGTATGATATTGATTGATCACCCAGTTCTCCCCAGCATCACTGTCCATCTAGCTATAAAGCCATTTGTAGAGACAGTTAAGTTTGTTTCTACTTTCAATAAAATTCATTATGAAACATTACTTATATTAGGAGTAAGTTTATACAGGCTAAATCCAAAGATAATTATTACAAAGATATATATATATATAATGACTTACAGTGCTACCTTTCTACTGTGTGTTTTCATTCTGTCTCGATCATCACAGATCAGATGGCAGCAGTGTCAATATGCACTGCGGAATCCTCACTATTGGAACGGGATGTTATGATCTGATCCCTGTACTAACCATTCGTTTCTACAACTAAACTATAATCTAGGGGCAAGCCCTAAGGTTCTTTGGTACTTACAATGCAACCAATACAATTTAGATATAATACAATATATGGAGAGGCATATATTGCCAGAAACAATCTTTCCTATCATCAACTGTAGTGGTCTCTATTACATATGAACTCTGAAAACGATTGCATGTATGCATGTTCTAAAATACGTACCATCTGTAACGGTTTTATAACATGCCCCAGGTGATGGACAACAGCCAACGCTCAAACACGTCTCTTTATCTAGCAGGTGTCCGTTGGGGCAAAGGATGACATTCTGCCCTTTCAATCTGCAGGCTTATGAAAGGAGAATAAACATTGTATAGTTACATTGATATTGTTCAATAAATGTTATTATCTACAGATGTAAAGCAAACTTAGCATCACATTGACTTCACTGTATAGAAAGATAAAGAACCTCTTTCTACAAGAATATTTCCTGTAGAAAGTGTCCTGCATAATGCATAGTTGGGTGTGACAAAATATGAATTACATAGGGTAATCCTAGCGCCTTCTCTATATGGAGCTCTGAGAAAGTAGAACCATTAATAATCGTCTAAAATATGACCAAAACGCAAGAACAAAACATTTTCTTTCGTTACAGAGGTGACCTATCTAGTGAGATCTACCTCATTGTTAACAACAACAAGTTGTTCCTGGACATGAATCTCTTACAAGGTAATCTATTAAAATAAATGAAATAATATCCAATGCAATTTTAAAGAATAAATAACCCAATAGTTTATCTTTTCTATACTATAACTCAATTAAAATAAAGCATACTTTGAGGATTGAAGAATTCCTTCATATGTTTTAGAATCCCTTTATTGTCTGATGTGCTGTTTGTGTCCGGTGTAGTAGGGACAAGTTTGGTTGTGAAACCTAAAATGAGAAAGAGAACATCAGAACAGTAATTAAACACTGAAATCAAACATTGTTTCTGCTCACACAGACAAAAAATACTCCGTGAAATAATCATGCGTGTATACTCCTAAGTAACAAATTCACCATAATTTAGGTCATTCACATATCAAGACTATACTGTAGGTAGTTCTAGGAAAAAAAGAACCTTCTCTTGGCATGGAATAATTGGGCACTGAATGTTCAGCTGTTACGTATGAATCACAGTGTTCTACAGTTCCTACGAACAGTTATATGAAAATAAACAACACATCTGCCATTAGAAATAATGTAAATAAAATATTACTCTGTGTACTTATTTTCTTCATTCTTTTTACAGATGGCTTACCTTGACTGATCAGCACAACAAATATAAGAATTGTTCCAGTTTTCATTTTTCGAAATATAAAATATTCCAAATATTCAACGAAAGAAGACTTTCTGTTAAAAAATAAAAATGAATTTAAGGTTTAGTAATTTACAGGACCTAATCGTCTTAATGAGTATGAAGTGTTGTTCCTGAGCTCTTCTATTTGAGCAAGTGATAAAGTGATCTGCACAACTGACATTGTTAATGAAGCAACTTTATAAGTTTGCATCTCCTTGACTTACACGTTAAGATAAAGTGTTGCCATCTTGGTACTTGAAAGGCAACAAGCGTGCATAAATTGTACCAGCTGAGTCTCCCCAGAGGTGTCTACACAGACTGCTAATAGACGCGTGACCACTTTTCCCCCATTATCTGTTCCTTGGTGCATTACTATTCTATTCTTGTTCTCATCCCCGATTACTACTTGCTCCTCTGTTTGCATTCATCCCTTTTAATAAAATCCCATAGCTCTTCTTTTCCCTTTTGACAGCTTAAATTGCTTATTGTTACAAATTAGAAACCCTGTGACCTTGATGTTTGCTGCCTTTGGCCATCAAACTCTGATTAATATAAGTTGTATGTGATCAAAAGGAGAAGTAACCATACAAACCTCTGCATCAGCAGTGAATGATCCAATATCCCCTGTCTTGGTGTAAGTAACTGGCTGCCCATTGTGACATCATAGAATGACAGCTAGCAGTGTTGTTACCTTGTTGTCGTGGAAACAAATGTTTACATTCTAAACAGTGATTTCTTATTTTCAAGTTGCAGTAATGTTACAGAGATTTGCTGTATGGAGGAATGAACAATATAGTTGGTGATTTTTACTGATAAAATCCCAAATGGAAGTGCATTTAAATTCACAGCAAGATCCCAGTTTCATGTTGCTTGGCCTGATGGCCTTGTTAACATTTTTGTTGAACAATGACAGCCAACTATTCAATTTCTTGCTAACACAAAATTAGGAAAATATATGTGACTACAATCCATACATTTAAGAAATAAAGAACATTAAAATAAACATTAAGCAATAAGTTAAAAATCATATTTGAAGTGGGTTAAAAAAATACAGCATTCAAAACCATTTTGCCACAAATGTGTGATTAGGGGACATTTTATCAAGGAGTGCTCTAGGCGCAAGCGCGCGGAGCGGGAGAGGATAGACAAGCTCTATACTGACATAGCTTTGGCAGAACAGGCCCACAAATCCTCCATGTCGGGGAGTGACCTGCAGCTCCTCCTGTCTCTTCGGGGTGAGCTGGCCTCGATTCTCAACCGCAGACTGCACAACTCCTTTGTGAAGACTAAGGCACTGTACTACGAGCATGGCAATAAGCCGGGTAAACACCTGGCTCGGGCTCTGCGGGCTGTACGTAAACCTACCTATGTGCCCAAGATCCGCTCCTCGAGCGGTCTCCTTCACTCGCACCCCTCTGATATCTCCCGTTGCTTTCAGAGTTACTACGAGGGCCTCTACAATCTCCGCACGTCCCCTCCGGGCACCTCCCTTCCTAGTCAGTCAGCAGACATTCGGTCGTATTTAGATAGGACTATTAAACGGACTATCTCGGCAGACGACGCAGCCTCGCTAGACTCCCCGATCACACTACCTGAGTTTTTATTGGCCCTTAAGTCTTCTCCGGCAGGGAAATGCCCCGGCCCAGATGGGCTTCCTCTGTGTTATTACTCGGAATTTAAGGAAATTTTGGGGCCTCACTTTGTGAGTGCCTTCAACTCTATTTTAGCTGGCGCTAGTATTCCGGATCATACTCTGTCGGCCTCGATTACCCTGATCCCCAAGGAGGGTAAAGACCCAGAGCAATGCAGCAGCTATAGGCCAATCTCGCTCCTGAATGCTGATCTGAAGCTGTTGGCCAAGATCCTGGCTAACCGTATTAAGCCCTTTATGCCCTCTCTGGTCCACCCGGATCAAACTGGCTTCGTCCCTGGGCGTGAGGCTAGGGATAGTACTATCAGGGCCCTTACGCTTATGCACTACGCCAAGCACACCGCGACTCCGACTATGTTGCTTTCCACGGACGCAGAGAAGGCCTTCGACAGGGTGGACTGGCCTTTCATACTATCCACCCTGACGTGCATGGGTTTCGGTCCCGGACTGCTGACCTGGATTCGGTCCCTGTATTCTACTCCCTCGGCTCGTGTCCGGGTTAATGGCTCTCTTTCGGATTCCTTCGCTATTCGGAACGGGACCCGGCAGGGCTGCCCGCTGTCCCCTCTGCTTTTCGTACTCTCTGTCGAGCCCTTCCTCCAAGCAGTCCGGATGAACCCTGACATCTGTGGGTTGCGGGTCGGGGGCACTAATCATAAAATTTTGGGTTACGCAGACGACCTCCTCTTTGTTGTCACCCGCCCTCAGATCACTCTCCCGAACATCCTTCGGGAGTTCTCTACATACGGTGCCCTCACCAACTTCAAACTCAACGCCTCCAAGTCCGAAATCCTGAATGTGAACCTGCCTCAGGAGGTGGTCTGTCCCCTGAGGGCCTCCTTTCCTTTTACCTGGTGTAGCTCTAAACTCAAGTACCTGGGGACTTGGTTGACGTCAGACTTCTCCCAACTATTCCACTATAATTTCTCCCCTTTACTGTCCACTATCCGGTCAGACCTGCTGTCCTGGAAGTCGTTGACGATCTCCTGGCTGGGTCGTATCAATGTGCTTAAGATGAACGTCATGCCTCGTATTCCTTTTTTTTTTTGTTCAAATATTTATTTATCAATTTTCCATACAAAGAGAAATATTAAGGGATACAGAAAGAAGAAACGGGACATGGGTATTTCACTTTTGGAATCTCAATTGTACATGCCATAAATAACATATATAGTTGAATTATATTGTACTTATTTCATTTTTAACCACCCGAAGTGTTTATCAACTTTCTATTACAAAGAAGAAGAATAAAGAATACAGAGATAAGAAATAAGGGTGGGATATTCCATTTTAAATGCGCAGATATATCTGCCATAAATAATATATTTGCTAGGAATATATTAAGCTTGTTTCATTATTAGCCGTCCCGTAGGAGAAGGAGAAACAAGGAGAAGAAAAAAAAAAAAAAAAAAAAAAAAAAAAAAAAAGGGAAGAGCCGAGGGTAATTGTTTCTATAGTGTATTTATAACTTATTAATTTCAAGGATCCAGTCCTTATATATTGCTATTCTTCTGTAGTAGCTCTGTCCAACCCATCCTAGCCCTTTTTCCATCTGTAATTGAAATAATAGTTGATTTTTAAATTGTATCTGTAGAAAAGCGTTGTTGTTTTTCCAATGTCTGGCAATCAAAATTTTAGCTGCTGCTAGAGCATGAATTAGTAGAATTTTCCTTTCTATAGTGAGGTTGGGTGGGCAGATATGAAGAATAGCGATATCAGGAGTTTTGTTTATCCTAGATTTAGTAACCTTAAAAAATAAATCAAAAACCATGTCCCACAACAGGCTAACTACATTGCATGACCACCATATATGCATATAATCTCCTTTCTCTCTATTACATCTCCAGCATGTCTCTGATGAACCAGGGAACATTGAGCAAAGTTTTGAGGGGGTTAAATACCAATGGTTTAGAACTTTAAAATAGTTCTCTCTAATTGAGATTGAGTGTATGATATTATGCGTCAAAGATATTGCATTTTGCCAGTTTTGTTTTGAAATTGGTCTCTGAAGTTCCCTGGACCATCTAGAGATAATATTAGAGGAGGCTACAGCATCTATCCTTTTTATCAGTTCATATGCTTTTGTCAATATTTTCTTAATTGCTTTCCTATTAAATATATGAGCTAATTTTATTTGAATATCTGGATCTTCTTTATATAATGTATATCTTAGGAAATTTTTTATCCTTAAGTAAGGAAAGACCTCAGTAGATGGAAGATGGAATTGCTGAACTAATTGAGCGTACTCCTTAATGGAGTTATTTATCAAGAGATCTTTTAAATGCATGATGCCCGCGTCTTTCCATTTCGTCAAAGATATATCGGATAAATTAAGTTCGATAATGTCGAGCCCTGCTGTATCCAATATTTTATCTTTAAGCTTTAGTTTTTTCTTAATTTTGAACCATTCCTGTATGATATCTCTAATAATAGTGTTATTCCCTGTATAGATCTTTGTTTTCAGTTTAGATTGAAATTCCCATACTGCACTAGATGGATTTCTAATTCCGGATAGGTGTTGTTCCAATTGATACCATGGTTGTCGGTTATTAATTTCCAATTGTGTGTTATATATATGTATTAACATACATGCCTCGTACGTGCGAATTATCATAGGGTGACTCAGGCCCCCTCTATTTGACTTTTGAGCTAATAGTTTGATTCCCAATCTGGCTTTTCTATCGTTATTGATGAATTTGTTGAAAGAAGTCTGTATCATATTTAACCAAGAACTAGGCATTTTTAAGGGCAGATGTCTAAAGATATACATCCATTTGGGGAGGATATAAGAGTTTATTATATTTATTCTACCCACCCAAGAGTACATTGTATTTTTCCAATTTTTTAATAAGAAGTTGGTCTCTTTAAAACAGGAAAGAAAATTTCTTTCCATCATATTCTTTACTTTTGGGGTTAATTTTATGCCTAAATAGTTAAGCTCTTGTACTACTTCTTTGAACTTAAATTCCTCATTGATTATTTGTTTAGTATGTATCGGGATGTTTAAATAAAGAATTTCTGATTTGTGGATATTTAGCTTATAGTTGGAAATTTCTGCATAATTATTTATAACTTTTAATAATTCTCTGATGGAACTTTCTGGATTTTCCACTGTTAGAAGAATATCGTCTGCGTAAAGACAAATTTTAAATTCTTCTTCTTTCAATACTATACCGTTTATCTTATCATTATTTCTTATGATAATAGCCAGGATCTCTATTGTTAATATATATAACATTGGGGAAAGTGGACAGCCCTGTCGAGTACCATTCTTTATGTAAAACCATTCAGATTTAATATCGTGTGCAACAATTCTTCCCGTGGGGTTAGAGTATAATGCTTTAATTGCCGATAGGAAACTGCCCTCTATTCCATAGGATTGAAAAGATTGAAACATAAAGCTCCAATTGATACGATCGAACGCTTTTTCTGCGTCTAATGCTAATAAACCAGTTTTTCTGCCTTCAATATTAGCAAAATCTATGGAATCAATAATCCGTCTGACATTATTATAGGTGTATCTATTAGGGACAAATCCTATTTGGTCAGGATGTATCAACAGTGCGATTACCTGCTTCAGTCTTTCTGCCAATATCCCTGCAAATATTTTCATATCTTCATTAATAAGTGATATAGGTCTATAGTTAGTAACATCTTCCGGTTTTTTATTTTGTTTAAATATAGGAATAATATTAGCTCTTAATAATTCCTCTGACGCATGCTCTGTATCTATTAATTCATTAAACATTGCAGTTAAGTATGTTGCTATCTCATCATTAAATTTTTTGTAGAAGAGTCCACTGAATCCATCTGGTCCTGGACTTTTGTTGTTCTTAATCTTATATATTGCTTTTCTCACTTCTACCTCTTCTATAGGTTTATTTAATTGAATCAGTTGATCTTTACTCAATTTAGGTGTCGGTACAATTTTTAGGTACTTTTTAATTTGCTCCAAATTAGTATCATTTTTCAAGTTATATAGGACCGAATAATATCTGTTGAAAGCCTGCCCTATCCTTTCGGGAGAATTACAGATCTCATTATTTTCAATAATTTTATATATGCGATTATTAGCTTGTTTTTTCTTAAGCCTGTTGGTTAGTGATTTATCTACTCTATTATTTTTGAAATACCAACGCTGTTTTAATTTTTCAAGATTTTTGCTAATTTTTTCAAATTCTAGTTCTCTTATTCTTCCTTTTAATTGTTGGATCATAACAGATCTAAATTTAGTTGGTGACACTTGATTCAATTTATTAAGATCATGTAAATTAATATATAAAGAGGGTAAATCCGGGCCCCTTCTTCTATTTTCTATTTTTGCAATTTTAATAAGGTATCCACGGGTAACGCTTTTAAAAGCGCACCATAGAGTAGAGCGCGATATTGATATATCATCATTCTCTAAAAAATAGAATTTAATTAATTTCTGCAAGGATTGAGTGTGTTGTTTTTGATCCAAAATAAAATTATTTAATCGCCAGTCCCTAGGAACTTTCTTTGGATATTTAGAGAGAGTCTCGCAGATAACTGCATTGTGGTCTGACCACACTATGTCTTTTATGAAGATTTTTTTTGTATTATTTACTAGAGGGCAGTTTCCTATCAGCAAATCTATACGCGCGTACGAAGCATGAGGTGCAGAAAAATGGGTAAATTCTTTTTGAGTTGGGTTAAACACCCTCCAGATATCGTAGAGATTATTTTTTTTAAAGAAGTTAGTCAAATTTTTAGCCGATTTTTCTATTCTCTGGTCACACATCGCTCCTCTTCTTAGGATCTTATCCATATTAATATCTGGAATTAAATTAAAGTCGCCCGCCATTATGAGAATACCCCCAATATATTTTTCTGCTTTTTTAAAGACATCATCTATAAATCTATTAGCGCCTGTATTTGGTGCATATAAGTTAATTAGAGTATGTAATTGATCATCAATCTTACAAACAATAATTAAATATCTAGCGTCGAGGTCAATGTCTTGGTATAATATTTCAAATTTAATGTTGGTAGAGATCATAATAGCGACACCTCTCTTTTTTTTGTCTTGTAAGGAAGAGGCAATAACTTTAGAAATATAATTACTCTTAAGTGGAACATCTCGCGAACTAAGCCAATGTGTTTCTTGTAAGAAGCCTACATCAATTTTTTCTTTCTTTAGTACTTTCAGTAGTGAGGATCTTTTTTGAGGACTGTTCAATCCTTGAGTGTTTAGCGAAATAAAACGTACCATCTATTTTGTTTTAGACGCATATATCCTCGGCTCAAAAAAAAATTTAAAACAAACAAAAACAGAATAGGAATAAAAAAAGAATTAAAAGGAAAAGAGGAAAGAAACATCCTTTTTCCAGGACCAACCAATTCCAAGAATTGGCAGGCCTGAACTGGTCCTTCCCATCTACCTGGACCACAAAACCTGTGCCTCATATTGTGAGTTAACACTAATGAGGTAAACAAAACAGCGGGGGCCCCTCTATGGAGTTCGGGGGATTGTTAATACAAATTAATACTTAGAGATATGTATTTAACGGAAGAAGGAAGTAAAGGAGGAGAGATAGAAGAGGAGAAGAAAAAAGTACATGCCCTAAAGAATTGTTTCGCCATATATTGGTTCTGTTAGCAGGCATATTTCAACCAAATCAGGATATAAAGATGACATGGCAATTTCAATGTATATATCTATATAAACACAGTAATAAGAAAATGCCTGTCTTAATACTTCTATTCTTCAATAATACATACTCTGATCAAGTACATTATGATATAATGATAATGGTGTAAACTTTATACCTTCATAAATTCTTAATACGGTCCATCAAAGAAAATACTTAAAATATGTGCTATATTTATACCTCCAATTATTATCCATACCAAAATTATAAAATGATTTATCTCATCTCGATCCCAATATATAATTAGTGCATCTTGCTAAATTGTAAACTTAAATAAATAAATAAAAAAAAGTAAGTTTGTGCAGAATTTCATATAATTCGTTATCATGATGTTAGTTGCATTGTATATTATATTAATTATCCTAATTCTTAGCCATCGCATATTCATAAGGTGCAATTTCCTAGTTCAGTCTTAGATCAATAATAAATGCTACAATTGAGGCGGTAAAAATGCATGTCCTAAAAATCGTTTCGCCATATATTGGTTCTGTTAGCAGACCTATACCAACCAGATCGTAATTATAAAAATGACATGGCAATTTCTGTGTATATATCTATATAAACACAGTAATAATATTAAGGCGAATAAAGTGCATATCTTAATACTTCTGTTCTTCCAAAATAAATACTCTAATCAAATACATCCTGATGTAGTAAAAAAAGTGTAAACTTTCTACCTCCATGAATTCTTATTAAATACTTGAATATTATAAATATAGATAACATCTTTACAAAAATATTAGAGTGCATATATCCAAGCAACAACCTGAGTTGAATGCAAATTTGGTAGTATCTGATGTGTCTCCACTAGATTGATTTATTTTAAATATGTACGAGTTTATTTAAACTTATCAGCATTTACAATGCTAATATGCAAAACTCATTAGGGTGTTAATTATCATGACTGGATTATTAGAAGAGATTTATCATATCCCATAAATAAAAAGTAATTAAAGTGAATACGCTCAAATAAAATATATTCACTATGTGAAGAATAGATTCAACTATCGAGTTTTAAGTGCTAGTGTGCAAATCCATTTAACCTCAAAGATTTATATTTAGGAAGGTTAAAAGTGCCTTTACCATACTACCTTTCATAAATAGACTACAGTTTTAATAATATCTAAAGTGCATCATATATAGATAAAGTGCTATTAAAGTGCCTACCCTCCAATAAATTATATTCCCTTTATATAAAATAAATTCATAAAATAATTTTCTTTTTTTTTTCTTTTTTTTTTTCTCTCTTCTTTTCCTTTTCTTTAAATACTAATAAGCAGTTACAATTGGCCTCATTATTTGGCCTTAATAAAATCTTGAAGTGTCTAAGGTGCATTCATTAAAGTAGTTTATGTTCGCTGTGTGCGGTAATAATTTGACTTATGAAAATTTAAAGTGCTATTAACCTACCATCTTTCTTAAACATAATTAAAATCAGTGAGATAATTCATATAAAAGGGAACAATATCTAAAGTGCATCATATTTAGATAAAGTGCTGTTAAAGTGCCTACCCTCCAATAAATTATATTCCCTTTATATAAAATAAATTCATAAATAATAAATAAATAAATAAATAAATAAATAAAAAAGAAGAGAAAAAAAAAAAAATTTTTAAATACTAATAGGCAATTCCAACTGACCTCAATATTTGACCTTAATAAGGTATTGAAGTGCATTTATCATACCACCTTGCCTGAATAAAGTGCAGTTATAATAGTGTCTAAAGTGCGTTCACTAAAATAGTTTATGTGCGATAATAATTTGACATATGAGAATTCAAAGTGCTATTAACCTACCATCTTTCTTAAACATAATTAAAATCAGTGAGATAATTCATATAAAAGGGAACAATAAATTACTTATTACTAATAGAGTCCCACCAACTTTGAGCTTTTGCTATAGAGTTGAGAGTAAGTACATGGTTTTCAAAGGATACCAATAAATTAGATGCATTGTCCCATTTATATCTGATTTGTTTTTCTCGTAATATTTGAGTAAAGTCTTTATATTGAGATCGTAGTTGTCTAGTGCTTCTTGATAGATCTTGTAAGAAGATTACATTTTTAAAGCTATCATTTTCCGTGTTGTAAGATCTTGCAGCTTGGAATATCTTCTGTCGTGCTTGGAGCGTAGAAAACCGTATGATTACATCCCTTGGGGATTGTGCAGAAATTTGTGGTGGCTTCATGACTCTATAGACTCTTTTTATAAGAGAGATTTCATGAGTTTTGTCGATACCCATGTCGTGAAAGAGTAGCATGAGTTGGGCCATAAGGTCTAAGGATATAGGTTGTTCTGATAACCCTCTGATTCGAATATTTTTGCGCCGATTAATATCTTCCGTTTGAGTGATATATGATTCCAGTTTTTGTATTCTATCTTCTGAGATTTTCAATTTAATAGCTGTATCTTTTAACGCAGATTCTAGTTTGTCTACTTTATTTTCTATAGGCCCTATGCGTTCTCCAATGGAAGTGATCTTTTTTAGCATTTCTTCGTAGTGATTTTGTAATTCTTGCTTTATCAAAATTAATTGGTGGTCAGCGCATGATTGTATGCATTGTTGCATTTTAGTTTGTGAGAAGGGTTCATCTTGCTTTTTTAGACCTTTGGTAGATTTTTCCAATAAGAGTGTATCTAAATAATCTTCAGAATCTTCTAATAAAGAGGTGGTTGAGGCTAACATTGAGTCATCTTCATTTATAGTAGTATGTGATTTTTTTGTTATATTCGGAGAAAATATTGATGCAGTTTTTCTTTCTTTTTTAGCCTCTGTATTCCTCTCCTTCCTCTTCTCTTCGGCAGTTCTCTTTTGTGACATGATTTCTCCTCTCCTCCCCTCCCCTCCTCCCTCCGTTCACAAAACTGGATGCCCGGAGTGTCTCTTATTATCGTGTTTGTTTTATGATGTTCACTTCGTTTTTATATACATTAATCATAAGAAGCTCTCTAGATGACTATAACATCTCAAGGGAGAGTGTATTATTCATAGACTCACTGCGCCCAGGGTCCAAATCCTTTAAAATGCTTTCCACTCGAGCCGTCTGTTTGTCCGCAGCTTCAGCTGGAATGTCTGTGAAATGTCACAAGCTCTCACTGCCGCGGCTGTTCCACAAAAGAATCATCCAAGAGAGCAGAGTTCAAGGCAAAAGAAGATAAGAAAATGAACGAGGAGAGATTTATTGCAGGTTGATAGAGGCACTCATCGGACGGTTCTTAGCGAGACTACAAAGCTCTTGTTTGCCCGCGAACTCCAGACGCCGCCCCTCTAGCGTCTTACGTCATCACGCCCCCTCCCGATGCCTCGTATTCTATACCTGTTTCAGACCCTCCCAGTTGCTATCCCCCCCTCTTTCTTTGCCTCTCTGCATGCAGTTTTCCTGCGATTTGTCTGGGGCTCTCGGGCCCCTAGAGTGCGCCTGGCTACGCTGATTCTCCCCAAATCTAGAGGCGGCTTGGCGTTGCCCTGTCCCCGCACTTATTATAGAGCGTGCCATCTGCTCCGTGTAATGGAATGGTCCCATAGCCCGGCACATAAACAATGGGTGGCCGTGGACTCCGCTTTGATTGGCCTTCCTGTGTCCTCTTTACCGTGGCTCCTGTCCCCCACTGCTCGGGGTGTGGCTTCGCCTCACCACTTCATACGGGCTACCCTTACAGTCTGGTCCCAGGTTCTGAGGAGGACACGGCTATCCTCTGTGCCCTCGCCTCTGACTCCGGTTAGGTGTAACCCTGATTTCCCTCCGGGGATGAGTGGTGTCTTCCTCTCGCCTGCGTCTGGGAGATCGGAAATCCGCGCTTACCTCTCTGGGGCTGGCCTTAAGCCTCTGGATCAACTTTCTCGCCATACACCCCCTTCTTTTCTGGACGTGTTCCGCTATGCCCAACTCCGCAACTTTGTGCAGTCGCTACCCCGGAGGCACACTCTGTCACGTGCGCTCACTGTGTTCGAGGACCTCTGTGTTGCTGATGAGCTTCCGCCTCATGGCATCTCGCGGCTCTATGGTCTACTTCTTGAGGAATCTAACCCGGTACCTCCTACGTTCATGGGACGGTGGGAATCTGAGCTGCAGGTTGCTTTTACGGCGGAGCAATGGGAAAAGATATGCATCCTTACTCACTGTTGTTCCGTGAGTACTGCTGACCGGGAAATGTCTTACAAGCTCCTGGCTTTGTGGTACCGTCCCCCGGCATTGACATCCCTATACCGTCCTGATGTGCCGAACCGGTGTTGGAGATGCGATGCCTCCCCGGGCTCTCTTCTGCACTTGTGGTGGCAGTGTCCTTGTATAACCCCCTTCTGGAAATCCGTTCACGCTCAGCTGCGAAGCCTCACAGACAGCGAGGTTCCGTTCACTCCTGAGTTCTGCCTCCTTTTTCATACCTCCTTCTCGGAACGATGGTTCCGCAGGTCTATTACTCGCCATCTTCTTACGGCGGCTAAAGCTCTCATCACATTGCATTGGGGTGACCCTGCTCCGCCTACCTTCAAGGAGTGGGTCCTCCGGGTTGAGCGAACGAGGGTCTTGGAGGAATTACGTTTACTTGCCACGGGTGCGGAGGCTCGATACCAGAAGACCTGGTTTTACTGGCTGGAGTTCGTCTCCGGCCCTGCTATTCGTCCCCTGCTGGATTAGATGCCCTGAGACGCGTTTCCCCTGGGTGGAGTCGGGGAGGTTGGATGGCGTGTATTTTCTCTCCCTTATTCACCCCCCCCCCTTTTATTTTTTTTAACTTCTCTCTTTCTCTCCTGTGTTCCCACTTCCCCCGCCTTGTCCTCGTTAGCTATCCTGTCTTGTGTTCCTCCGGTCTCTCCCTTTGCTTCCCGCTTTTCGTCTTTCCCCTTTTTCCTTCTCTCCTCCACATACCTCTCCTCTCCCCTCTCTCTTCTCTTACCCGTCCTTGTCGTTCTCCTCGCCTTAGAGGGCGTTAGCATGGGGCCCTCTTCCATAGCCACGCTTGTGCCTACACAGTGGAGTATGTTGTATTATATGGATCCAACGGCTGTGTCTTATTGCATGTACCCCACTACCCCTTGCCATGACGCTCTTCACTGTACCTATGTGGGCTGTTCTTATGCAACATGTCTTTTATATGATACGAAGTGTTTCTTCGGGTCTCCCACAGCGATGCTCTCTGTATCTTCCTGTTTTTGCTTCATATCTCCTTTTCGTTCTGTACCCCCCCCTTTTTTTTTTTTTTTTTCTTTTCTCTTTCAACACTGAGGCATTTGATTTACCCTAAATTACATGTAGCCGAAGGAAACATTTGATGCCCCTTCCCACAAAACCATGGCCTGTTTCACCATACATTGTATATTAAAATATTGCAACCATTCTCCGTATTTCAGTCTCTCGGACCTATGCCTGGTCCCATGGTTCGTTTCTATATATCGTGTGTTATCATGTGGGGTGCTCTCTCTCTCGTCGTTGCTCCCTTTATTGTTACCATTGCCTTTTGTTTTTTCTCTTGCGCAACGATGTGTTGGGAGTTGCTGATGTACTTCACTGCACTGTTCCTTGATCCCCCCCCCCCTTTTTTCCTTTCTGTATCCCTCCCCAAAACGTTTGAAAAACAATAAAATTTGATTTACCCAAAAAAAACATTTTGCTCCTCTGATGTTTGCCATTGGAGACACTTAACTTTAATCCATTGGAATTCAATATTACACATAATACATGTTTTTTGTATAAAACATTTCTACCACCTTGTTGACATCCGTCCACGCTGCTGATGTACTTTTAAACGGGCATTCTAATTCCCCAAACACCCTCAACAGAGGAACTTTATTATATCAACAGACATTCAGATTTAAATGCCAAATCACAGTTTTTAGTTAAACGCGCAGAAGACAGGAAAAGACATTTCTGTTAACAATGGCTGCTCCTATTTGGGTTTTATTGTAGCATCAGCAGATCCAATACTGTTTACATGGTAGATTAAAAGCAAAGTCAGAACGGACTTCAAAACATCCAAAGTCAATAAACTGTGTTTGCAGTCTTCATATGTTCAGTGTTTATATGTGCCTGTTTAAATCCTAGGGTAATCGGGGAGATAATGCCAAGCAGGCTCAGACTGGCCATCTGGCACACAGGCCACTGGTCCACAATGCCCCATACTCACCTATACTCTGACTCAGTATGGATGGGGATATATATCTCTATGTCATTTTGCTACTTTCTTAGCTGGGTAATTACTCTGTATTTTGTTTACACAATGGTCGCTCCACTGCATATACCTTTCATGTATCTATAAATGTATGTAATATGTTCTGAGTTGGTATTTTGCATATCACTGATATAACAGTTGATTTATGGCATATTCTTTATGTAACGTTTATTGCATTAACCATGTATAAACGACATATATATATATATCTTATGACAGTGTTTGGCACTACTAACACTTGGAACTCTATATGCACCAGACTCAGCTAAGCTGGAACACATTATGCAAGCTTTAAAATGCCAACGTGGCAACAGGATCTCGTCACGTAAAAAAAATGCCTTCAATATTAACCCCTTAATGACAAGACTGTGTTGTACTTGTCGTACACTTTGGGACAAAGGCTGCTTATCATTCATAATATATACTAATGTAAAACTAGTTCTCTTTACATATAAAATTGTATACTCGGACGACACACTCATTCATACTTCATTCCTACTTTGGAGGGAATTATTTATTTATTTTTTTTTAATTTGTTTTTTTATTTGTTTTTTACAAGAATAAACAGTACAAAAACAGTGGCAAACCAATAGTAGTTCCATATACATAACAGCATCCATTTTCCAAACATTTATGTATAAATATAGAGCTTAAAACCTATTGTTATCAAATTTTAGTACTTCCTTGATATTGATCTGTCAGTTCTCACATCATCCTAAAGAATATTTTACCAGGGTAAATTATGAATCTATCTTTCTAATATTGATTTGTTATCCACTGTTGCTAAATAGATAATATATAGGCTAGGTTATTCTTAGGATATCTCCTAGTCATAAATTATCGACGAAAATAGAAGGAAAGGAGAAAAAAGGATACATAAGAAGCAAAGAGAAGAAAAAGAAAATCAGAAGAAAAGTTGAAGTAGTAATTAAATAATAATAATTGAATAATTAACAATAAAGAGGTTTATTCTCATTCGTGCTATTCATTCTCTCCATTCATTCCATAGGCATTTCAATTCTAATACGGCTTATACTCTTTCATATTTCGTTTATTTCAAAAGGTACTAGGTTAGGATATTTCGACAGCCATGGTCTCCAAACTTTATAAAATTTATATAATTTGTATTGGGTTCAAGTACGTCCTCGAATATTAAGGCGAGACGCAAGATCATTATATTCTATACCATCTGTTGGAGGTAGGGGAGAAGGAAAAAAAAAATTTGCATCAATGAATATATAATCTTCTATCTTTCAATATTGACATTACACCTCTTATATTAAACATATATATGTCAACTTGAAAATCATCATTTCAGATATCCCTGTATCACACTAGATAATTACATCACGCTTCCAGATATCAAATAGTGTTAAAAAATAAATAAAAAAGATTAAGAAAAAATACTACAATAAGTGATATCTTATATCTTTCAATGTTCCCATTATACCTCTTGTGCTAAACATATATCTTACTATTATAGTTAATTATCTAGATATATCATCTTCACAATCATCATTTCAAATATCAGTGTATCATACTAAATAATTACTTCCCGCTTCCAAATATCAAATAGTGTTAAAAAAAAAAAGAGTGCTACAATAAGTGTTCTCATATCTTTCAGTGTTCACTTTATACCTCTTATACTAAACCTTTATCTTACTAATGTACTTAGTTATCCAGATATGTCATCTTCACAACCATCATTTCAAATATCCGTGTATCATACTAGATATTTACTTCCCACTTCCAAGTATCAATATAAATAAATAAATAGATAGAAAGAAATAGAAAAAGGTGCTACGATAAGTGTTATCTCGTATTTTCCAGTGTTCACATTATACCTCTTATACTAAACCTATATCTTACTAACGTAGTTAATTATCCAGATATGTCATCTCCAAAATCGTCAATTCACATATCATATTAATCTATTACATTTCAAAAAAAAAAAATGAACTTAAATAACAAAATAATAATACCCTCCCAGCCTCTTATTAAAATGCAACCCTATGGTGTATCTTTCATATGATTATCCTGTAACCATTGCTTAGCATCTTAGCATCTTCCACCGAGGTCATTCTTACTACTTGCTTTCCCATTCTAATGATCAATTTTACTGGAAATCCCCAGTTGTAATTAATATTACGATCTCTAAGAATTTTGGTTACTTCTCTGAATTCCCTTCTTTTTTGCCTAGTATATGAAGAGAGATCCTGAAAAAACAATACATTTAGAAATTTGTCCTTTTCAGGAACTATGGAGGGAATTATTGATTAATAATTCTATCACTTGAATTGAAGTTTAGAAGGGGGGGATTATTGTAATGGACTATCACGTCCAATTGTTATATTTCAAAGTCAATGTTGACCAAATCTCATTGTATTTATTTCGATTTGTGTAGATTTATATATATAGTTTTTTTTCATTTATACATATATATATATAGATATATGATAATTTACTTGTATTTTAATTTAATTCCAACTGGGACATACATCTTTTTTCCCAGCATAATTTGAATGTCATTAGAATATGGACTATTCCAGGGGTGTCCAACATGCTGCCCGCGTGCCAGATGCGGCCCGCGTGACCTCGAGGTGCGGCCCGCGTTAGATCGGCAGCCAGGATCACAAAACCCCTGCTGCTTACTTGTGGGAGGGTCTATCCTCCTGCTTCCTCTGTGGGGAGAACGAGGGAGGCCGCACCCCCTGCTGAAGTCTGGGATCGGCATCGAGAGCTGTAGTGAAGGGAAAGGGGTGGGGGAGGTTGTGTGAATGAATATGCCTGATTGAGGGAATGAATCTGTGAATGAATGAATTTGTGTGTGTGTGTGTGATAGCATGGATGTGTAAGTGCTGGAACCTAGGCATGATGGGACTGTGATTTCTGTTAGCAACCACACTCCTATCATGCCAAGTCAGCCAGTACATGCTGAAACCTTGTGTATTGATGCAGTATGGGGTCTGCACTTACAGTCACCCTGTACCAGCATGTACTGGCTGACTTGGGATGATAGGAGTGTGATTGCTAACAGCTAACAGAAATCTGCTAACAGCAATCACAGTCCCATCATGCCTAGGTTCCAGCATTTACTGGTTGCCTGGGTATAAAAAGAGTGTGTTTGCTGTTAGCAATCACACTCCTATCATGCCAAGTCAGCCAGTACATGCTGAAACCTGGCTAGCTGCCCCCTTGTGTATTGATGCTGCCAGCAGTATGGGGTCTGCACTTATAGCCACCCTGTACCAGCATGTACTAGCTGACTTGGGATGATAGGAGCGTGATTGCTAACAGCTAACAGCAATCTGCTAACAGCAATCACAGTCCCATCATGCCTAGGTTCCAGCATTTACTGGTTGCCTGGGTATAAAAAGAGTGTGTTTGCTCTTAGCAATCACACTCCTATCATGCCAAGTCATATTGTTGATTTTTTTGTCCAATTGTGGTGTGTTACTTTTAATAAAAGTGTGGTTACACACTAAAATTGGACAAAAAATACAACACACAGCCAACCAGTACATGCTGGAATCTGGGTATGCCTGAGGTTGCTGTCATAATATATATATATATTTTGTTTTGTACAATTTTGATGTGTAACTTACATTTATTAAAAGTGTGTGTGGGGGG
>VKOC01020398.1:0-28342 GCA_009364415.1 Spea multiplicata
TGTGACAGTGTATTAGTTGGTTCCTTATGCTTTTCTGTCCCAAGTGACTATTATTCTAACAGAAATAATGATATACCTGTCTTTATGTAACTACCAATCAAAATAATCACAGACAGTGCTGCACTTTAATGTTGTTAAAATAAATATTTTTATATTCTGCAAAATGTAAACCTCCATAAAATACGATTCAACATTATCCAACTTTTTGATTGGGTCGATATGGATAGAATTACATCAGAGGACAGGGCTTTACCAGGACCTTTTATATGATTCTGTGAGTTTTCAATAGTAATTTTTGTAAAATTATATGTATTTCTTAATTTTGCTCAATTACATAAATAATAATCACATTATTTAGACTTTTATGGTTGTAGAACACTGTGTAACACTCAGAACAGAACAGAGAAGTAAAGAGGGATTTGGATCCCAAAGAAATTCTGGCTTCCCTAAACATTTGTAAGATATGTCTTTGTGTTCCCAACTCTGCCGCAAAATTGTAAGTACAAATCTGTGTTAAAGTCACTAAGCCAGCTTGGGTTTAGAAATATTGAACTATAACCCCTATCATCCATAGACATCATTGAATTTAAGTTTTAAAGGTGATGATCTCATATCTCATCATTCACCTACTAAGCCTTGCTTTGTTTTTTTCCAACGTGACATATTTTTGGAGGCTAAACAGTCACAAAGGAGAATGCTGCGGTTATGAAATATTGGGAATACTATTGTTGAACAAGACTCTTTATTGTGTAATTCCACATCCAATCTCAATTTTTTTTTTAATCAGTGACGGAGCACAGAGCGGATAAAGCGATGTGGAGTGTGGAACGCATTAGCAGAGCACAATATGTTCCTTATATGAAAAAGATACACATGGTTTTAACTGTTCTTTCACGGAATGCTTGTGAACATATGTGTTTGTGTTTCATTTTTTCAAACACCAATGTAATGAACATGCTGTACTATAGTGTTTACCTCCTCACTAAATACCTCGGGTATTTGCAATGGAATGCAGGACTGAAACAGCTGACCAGTGAAACATATTTAACAGGGGCATTTTAAGACTGAAATATACAAATCTTATACAGTTATGTACCAGAAGTAGATATGCCAATGGCCATAACAAGGGCGAGCCTATGGCCACTGACTCCTGAGTGCGTCATTTTTTGGCAAACCCACCCATAAGGTGTGTGCGGATATATTATTGGAAACACCTGTGTAGCCAGACTACCATATTTCTATTTTTTAGAAATGTATTGATTTCTAGTAAAATAAATCTAAATATAAAGTTAATGATCCGTCTACTCCCTCACCACTTTCCCTGTTCCTTTCCCAGTACCCTCCCTCTAAAGGCCGACCGCAGAAGAGAGAGATAGACATTTATATGGTATATTCTAATTTTTTTATTAACTGTAAAATTAGATAAGGTATGACATGAATAAATACATTGGGAGGTATATAAATAATTAATGTTCACTATAGTAACATAGTAACATAGTTCATAAGGTTGAAAAAAGACCAAAGTCCATCAAGTTCAACCTATATACATATTGTGTCCCTACTGTGTTGATCCAGAGGAAGGCAAAAAACCTTTATGAACCAGATGCCAATTGCCCCATACCTGGGGGAAAATTCCTTCCCGACTCCAGAATAAATCCCTGGATCAACGTTCTGTCCCTATTAATCTAATATCCATAACTTGTAATATTATTGCTTTCAAGAAACACGTCCAGGCTCCTTTTAAACTCTTTTATTGAGTTTACCATTACCACTTCCTCTGGCAGAGAGTTCCATAGTCTCACCGCTCTTACTGTAAAGAAACCCCGTCTGTGCCGGTGTAAAAACCTTCTTTCCTCCAGCCGTAGAGGAACAATAAATGGAAGTATATTATTGTTAACTACAGATGGAGTCTTTAGCCACTCACAGATCACAAAGTAGAGTATATTCAACTGTTCATGGTACCCAGCAGGACCAGGATGGCTGAACTCCAATCCAGTACCATCATAAAGAGTACCATCAAAGAGTACCAGTATGTTATCGTGAGATTCTTAGCCTTTAAAAAACTAAGCTGTAGATGCTAGCTAGGTGGAAGCAATAGGAGAGGGCAAGCGATATTACCCCTTAGGCTTGGCCATGACACTTTCAAATGTATAAGCTTGCAAGGTTGTAGGCCACTTGTAGAATGTTTCAATGGCATTGGTCTGGATCTAAATTGTTTATATACGGTATGTATATATTACCCATGCACTTAGGTTTTGGCTCTCGATACTTAATTGTTTGGTCCAATCTTTCTTCAGAAGTTCAGCGGCAATGCCATAGCTACTATAAGTTCTGCTCACGTAACAACAATCACGTAACAACTTCTTTTATTGCCCTAATACATTGCCCTTATACCACAACATTGTCTAAAATGTAAATGGGCTGGATTCATGATTAAACTCCAAATTCTAAATACTATGTGGTGTTTATTCCATGACACATAAGCTTAAAATAGACATGAAAATTATAACAAAAACAATGGCATGTTCAAAAGAATGTCAATAGTGCTGGGTAATTGGAGCAATGTGTGCTCACAAACATGTAAACCTCAACACAATAATTCAAGCATGCCAAAGCCATATAACAAGTTGGTTCAACATCATATGTGTTTTCTGTTACATGCAGATCACGTCATTGACTGGTCATCTCAACTATTCACTAGCTTGTACCTTCAGGCAAGACCCAGTTAAGCCAGGCTCTGAAAAAGCATGCACAGATCCAGGCAGGTAAAGCCACACTTGGATTCTTCTTTTCAGGGACTTTCTTTGCCCTGAAGTACTTAGGAACCTCATAGCTCTGCCTCCCTGAATCTATTCCTTAAGGAAGTTTAAATGTCCTTCACCTAATGCAGGCTTCATAGGAATCCTGGGCTGGCCATACAGACATGAAGCCTCTTGTAGCAACTGGAGTTGTAAGAACTGGAGCTGCATAACTTGCTGGTGCTATATA
Source organism: Spea multiplicata (assembly GCA_009364415.1). Lineage (NCBI taxonomy): Eukaryota > Metazoa > Chordata > Amphibia > Anura > Pelobatidae > Spea > Spea multiplicata. The sequence goes on from VKOC01020398.1 coordinate 2,989, forward strand.
TAGATCTATATGTCTGTCTGTCTGTCTATATATCTATCTTATTAATAATATTGCCCTGATATAATATTGCTGTGTATGCTGTCAGTATATTTCCTTTATCTTTTAGAGGACTGAAATAAACCAAAATACACCCTTGCCAAAGGGAAAGAAGAGGGTATACATGAAACATCGACTGGTCCAGACCAGATCAGCTTTCATGCTCCTCTGTAAGTTAAAATATTTACATGGCAGTGCATTTTTTTCTAGATAGAAAGCCTTCATGTGGGGTAATGTTCCCTCAACTGGGTCAAACTGGATTGGCCTGGCATGTTATTACATCGAAGGACAGAGAGGCAAAGCCTGCTCTGCATTGAATGTTAGGAATGTGGATGGAACACTCACGATATGTATATGAAGCTGACAGGGCTGAAAAACCATCACCATCTGGGAACAATAAATGCTCAGAGAGTCCAGGCGAAGTGATGTGTGCTGCTGAGTTACTTGCAATCTCTATGGGATACACCAGTTCACCTCAATGACCTTCATCATTTCCATGGCTAGCGCTATGAATGGACCAAATAACTGTTAACCACAGCAAGACATTGCAAATTAAACCCTGACTGCACACTCCGAGAGGTCAAGCCAGTCATGAAACATTTTATATGAACACGTGGTTTTCATGAAGAATGTTAAAGACGGATTGTTAAAGGGGAGCTACAGATTGACAATTTAGTAGAAGAGTGGGGAAAACTGTAAAAAGGAAAAAAATGATTTAGGCTTCAAGTACTGTATAATATCAATAAGTCAGTAGTGTAGCTCTTATACCCTATATACTGAGAGTAATTGCTCCCCTATTTTCCAGCTTTTACATGGAAGTGGGTTCATAGGCCAGTTTGGGAGAACCTTTAATCCCCCTCAATGACCGAAGGATGGAGGCTTGTGCTGTTACAGGAAGTTGCAATGACTCCCATGTTATAAGAGTGGGTTCTAATACATACACACTATTTTAATGTTTTTTTAAAAAAAACATTATATATATTTATTTACTACACTGTAAAATATCAATATTTGTGAAATATGACAGATACCCATTCAAGTTTACTTATCTCAACATTTTGTACTGTTCCAGAGAGCCATTGATATTACCATAGAATAAAACTATTCCATGCCTGGGTGTAAAAATTTCTAATCGTTTTATTTTACATATCACATGCATAATTCATACTAATGATCTGTGTTGTCTTGTAAATGCTGCTTTAGCTTGGCTTGGTTACAGTCTGAAACTTTTTTATATTATTATTGAAAAAAAGAGGGTGTTATATGCCAAACTTTTAGCAAATCGGCTTTCCGCGATTCTCCCTTTCCTTCTCAATTCGGATCAGGTGGGTTTTGTTAGACATAGACAAGCGAATGATAATATACGTAAGTTTATTGACCTTTCCTGGGAGGCCTCGCGACATAAAACCCCATGTCTCTTTATTTCGTTCGACGCGGAAAAGGCCTTTGACAGGCTGCACTGGCGTTTTCTTTCATCTGTCCTCCAGAAATTTGCTTTTTCGCCTTCCTTAATTCGCTCCATTATGGCCCTCTACTCTTCTCCTTCTGCATCTGTTCTTTTTTCAGGTTTTCTCTCGCCTCCGTTTTCGATTTCCAATGGGACGCGTCAGGGTTGCCCGTTATCCCCTCTGCTGTACACATTGGCTCTAGAACCACTGGCCCAATCTATCCGTTCTGACCCGTTGATACGTGGCTTTCAGCATGCTGGTGGACACGAATCTATTCTTGGTCTCTTTGCTGACGACATATTAGCAGCTATCACGAATCCCTCAGTTTCCTTACCTGCTTTATTGGCCCAATTCACAAAATACTCAGCGGTGTCTTACCATAAACTTAACATACACAAAACACAGGCTATGCACATACACCTCCCGGCTCACTTATCCGCCTCGCTGCGGGCCGCATATAATTTTGAGTGGCGTCGTGATTACCTCTCTTACTTGGGAATTAAGCTTCCTAAGTCCCTATCCAAGTTGAATGATTTTAATATCATTCCTCTATGGAAGCAAATACTCAACACAATGCAGGGGTGGCGATCATTCGACTTTTCCTGGCTCGGACGTATTGCGTCAGTCAAGATGATGGTCCTTCCGAAATTGTTGTACGTTTTTAGATCAGTCCCGGTTGCTATCCCACCTGGGTTCCTCTTGCGCATACAAACCTCGCTTACTGATTTTATTAATCTGAGTGGTCGTTCAAGAATATCCAAACAGGCCTTCTTTTCTCCTAGGTTCAAGGGAGGTATGGGCGCACCGGACATTGCGGCATACTACAAGGCCGCCATCCTCTCACAAGCGGCAGCTTTTCATTACCGCAATTACATCCCCCGTTGGGTATTTTTGGAAAATTCCTATTTGCGCCCTTATACAGTATCGCAGCTCCTATGGCTTCCGCCGCGCTATATTCCTCCTCTCCCTCCTCTCCCACCCACTACAATTTGTACATTTTGGACATGGTCTAGGAGCGCTAAGCGACTCCCTCCACTACGACAACTCACTAGGGCTACGCCGCTAAACTCCCTGGAATTATTGATCCCAAACTTACAAATTCAGGCTTGGGAGTCTGCCTCCTCTCTCCGTTTGGGTGACCTATTCCATGGAGGTTCTTTGCGATCGTTTTCGGATTTGTGCGCCACATTTTTGTTTCTGACACGGGACTTTTACAAATATTTGCAAATTAGACACTTACTTCAGTCTGCCGGTCCTTCTTTGCCGGTTAATATTTCTTCCTCGCACCCTATCGGTTTTTTGTGTTTAGCCTCTGCTCCCCGTAAAGGTGCAATCTCAGTTTGTTATGCCTCTCTCCTCTCTGATCTCTGGGAGAATAAACTCCCTCATATGTTGGCGTGGGAAAAGGAGTTGGAAACTACGTTCCCGATTGAGTTGTGGCTTGAGTCTGAGGAGGCGATGAGGGGTGTGACGCACTGTACCAACCATGTTGAATTACAAAAAAAGTTAACGTGTAGATGGTATTTGACACCTAAACGTCTATCACACATGTTTCCCTCCTGTTCCTCCCTATGTTGGAAGGGGTGCCACACTGAGGGTACGATGTTGCATGTCTGGGGGTCGTGTCCACCTATATTAGCTGTGTGGGAGAAGGTGTTTCATTTTCTTGAGTCCTCCCTAGAGGTTAGCCTTCCTTTTTTGCCACAGCTTGCGCTCCTACACATGTTCCCCGCCCATCTCCCCCCCTTGTAGGAAATTGGTTATACATTTTTTTTTGGCTGTTAAATTACTCATAGCCCGTCACTGGAAGTCTACAGAGATACCCCGTTTATCGTCCATGCGGCAACATTTAGATCGTATCCATGTAATGGAAAAACTTTCTTTCAGAAATGACCATCAAATGATTCTATACGAGAAGGTTTGGGCTCCTTGGCTAGTTATGCGTGATGCCAAGTTCTGGGAGGGCGATTAGTCCCAGGTATTGACGGGCCGCGTCCAGGTGCTTTTACCGTTTTTTATCAGTTGTTTTTTTTTTGTGTTTTTTTGTTTATTTTTCTTTTTCCTTTTTTTGCACATAGTAATGATCGTAATTCCCTACCACAAGTATGGATTTACACTACATTCCGGTCACTATGTCTAAGGTGCTTCGCTCCCAGAGTCGAGAGTTCAATGTTGGTTTCTATTTTTGGTGATAAATATTTCCAGGCATTTCGTTGTCCTGGTTTGTTCCTTACTGGTACTTTTTCTGTGACTTTCAGGCTGTTAACGAATCGATTCTCATCCATAACTACCATTATCGATTTTATGTTATTGTGATACTACGTGCTATTGAACAACTTTTATTGCTATGTGTGTCACATGATCGCTATCCTCCTCTCGGTGCTTATGTATCAACCTGGATATTGTTTGATGCTCTTTCTCATGTTTACTTTCTCATGCTGAGAGGTGCTACTATGTATTAGTCACTGCACGTCCTGGAAGTCTGTTTATGTATATTTTGACTCTTGTGCCTTTTCAACAGAAAAAGAAATAAATAAACGAAAATTTTAAATTTCAAAAAAAAAAAGAAAAAAAGAGGGTGAACCTTTTCATTGTGATAGTTGAGTTTATTTGAAGAGCCAAAAGATTAGGTCATTGTTTATGTTTCCAAATAAACTCCAAATTTTTTACTTTAAATACCTTCGCGTTGTACTTTTTCTAATTATGGAGGCACCCAGGCCTCTCTGTATGGGTAGAAAGAGAGTGACAGATGAGAAAGACATATTACATCATCATGATTGTCAACACTGTAACAGGAGTCAAATGTTCCAGTGCACCGAATAAGTGTACGATTATGATGCAAACATCCATCTAAGGGACTGGAGGAAGTTTTGTATATCATACTCTTTAGGCTTTTATCTGGATGGCTATATTATCTGAAGGAGGGGTAACACTATTGTTTCATTACACTGTACTCATGACCATTTAAATGGGCTCATGTATTTTTAAGACCAGATCTAGCAACCAGATATTAATGACTTATCTGTCTAGTCTTGAGCATCAGCAGCACTTCCACTGACAATGACAGAGCTTAGGAAATGTAGGATAAGTGTAGGATATGGCTTTTAGTGTTGTGTAATATTTTATTTCATTACACATTCTGTAAGTGGCCTACCACCTTAGCAAATGCTATTATTTTCAGTTGCCTGTATTAATACCTATACCTATGGCCCAGACCTTTGTTAAACCGGCAGTAGAGGTTATACTACTAAGCCTCTATCATTTTATGTAGTACAAGAAACGCAGAACATTTATGCTCACATATCTAGTTTGCAGATCCTGCCCGGTCTTTCCTCAACCTCCTCTATGTATTCCCATTTACTGGGTCCTGTCCCAGTGGATGAAATCCATCATCCATTCATCATTTCTGTTTGACATTGGAAAATGTTATCTCCAGTCACTAAAATGTTTAAAGCATCCAGGATTATGCCACTATGAACAAAATATAAATAAAAGTAACTAAAATAATCTAAATAATTCTGTTCATTAAGTTGGTTTAACTGTATGGGTTTTTCCAAAGTTCATTTGAGTTAAGAAGACATTACATAAAATGACCAGGGAGGAATTATATCAAAACCAGTTTGCATTAGAATTCCTCCTAAATAGAAAACATATGTTGCTCTTAGAAATAAGATATACAACAAGGACAAGACTGAACTGATCTTTCAGCTTTAGATGATCATCTAGTTTCAGCATTAGAACATCATATATCATTTTTATATATAGTATATATATATATATATATATATATACCGTATATATATATAATATTTGTTTGTTACATAACAGTGAAAAATACCAGTAAGAAATATGGAGGTTTATCTTAAAGCCCTTATCTTAATCAGCACAGAATTTCCAAATTAAGTTTTTGAACAGATTTATTTATTTAGAAATTTGGGATTTTCAAAGGGGAACACTAACTTTTAAACATTGTCTCTTATAGAGATCGGTCAATGCCAAATCTGTTCTGGGATCTCTAGGAAACTTTTATGTACAGACTTGCGCACACACACATAAATTATATATATTATATATATATATATATATATATATATATACACACACCGGTTTATACAGTACATATATATTATCTATAATCCTATGCACCCAGTCGCTGATTTTGCAGACATAATAGCTGTAAGTGTTCTGCTAGAATACTCTTCCACCTACACATTTACTAACAAAGTGTTTAGAACAATATATATGTGAAATGTTTAGCTGTAGAAAGTGACACCTTGTAATTTTTTGATAACAGGTGCTCTTTAAGCATTTGTGACCTTAACAATGCTTATGAAATGTTATTGGATCCTTTTTAGCACCGCAGAGCCTTTTTCAGTATACTCAGAGCTGCATGTTACAGAACTTGAGAAGGAAGGGGATGAGTGACAGATAAGATTCAACCGGAGGACAGAGACAAGGCCACATCCGGATGACTGCACCTGCTAAAGCGTAGCTTAAAGAGAAACCATCAAGAAAAAGAAAAATGGCTGTGATATTTGCCTCTTAGAAACCATGCTTCATTAAGAGTTTCTGTTTTCCCAAACATTCTTCAGATGAATTTATTTGTTCTATGACACCGTATTTGTCAATTGGTGAACTTTATTTTACCGGCAATAACATTATTTAGACATTTGTTATACTTCATTAATATTGCGCTGAACAATGAGGTCATACAATCCCCATGGCAGGGAGGCCCTGGTACTTTTAATGGCTCTTGTTATGCTTAGGCTGTCAAAAGTAAGACAGCCTCCAACCTAAACTGTCCAAAAACGACACTAAATGAGAAACAAAAAAGTACAAACCACAGGCAAAATGCTACAGGAAATGAATGTGTTAGCAGCTTCCCCTTTTAACTATTCACTACTTTATAAGGTTTGATCTTACATCATTTTTTCTCCAATTGGATAACCCACCATTAAACATCAACAGTGAATTCTCACATTCTGATTGCACTGATAATACATAGAAAGGAAAATATCGTGTTGCCATAAAATAAGGAAATATAAATGCCACCAAAAGCGAATCTAATTTTAAGGCCCTGTTTGACATAAATAGTTACTTGACTTTGGTCGCAACACATCTTTTTTATTTAGTGTTTCTTGACATAATAATCACTCAGATTTTCTTCACATAAAAAGTTTATACATTCTTTTCTTGTTTCTGTTCCATGATTTTTTTTTAGTATTCACGTGTTGATTATTATTTCTCAACGTGATAGCTGTTTTGTAGCTGCTGGAAATCCGGGTTAGGCTTGGAAGGCGAGTAGAACTTTGTGGCTGAAGTTTAGTGGAATAAGTGAGTGCTTAGGATCTTATATAGAGCAGGTGCTAAAGGGACGATTAGTAACATGATTAGTAGTCGGGTGTATTTTCTAGTGACTGGAAAAAGGGCAGTTGGCATATAGTAAAAAACACCCTGTGGTATGGCAAGTACCCATGCCTATAGGCCACTTTCACTAAATACCCCAGCATTACTGAAAAAGTGCCACTTGAGTCAATTCCCTTCCCTGTAATATCATCTCACACTGTTCGCTGCAACAATTCTAGACTCTGCAACCACATTTGACATTTTTCTAGTCCCAATATACATTTCGAAGTCATGGACAGGAATCATTTACAAGTTACATATGCCACATACGAGCCATTTTTTCCAATACATATATACAAAATACTCATTTTTGCATGTTACTGACCACCACCTATAAAATATTTCCTGGGGTTATGAGTGATGTATTAACTTAATTGATTTTAGTTTATATTGAGTTTATACATTACACATACACATTACACATTCACAGATGCTTATAAGGTAACTCTTCACAGTAATATGTGTAATCTTCTGTATATATATATATTATATATATTTATATCTGTGATCCTGCTGATCACCCTTAAAACAGGATCAGGAGAACTGAGCAAACTCACAATTTTTGATTATGTTGCACACAATATACAGTAACTAATCTACATCGAAACCGTTGCCAAGAGCCCCTGACTGCCAGTGAGCACCACTGACTATAGAATTGACATTTCATAAAGGTTTTTTTTGTCTGTTCGGTGTTAATTCACTTCATATTATTGTAACTTGCAAACAGTGGTTTCCTGAACAAAGCACGCCTGTAATCCATTAGAAAGAAGCACATTGTGTATTTCCTCGTCTGGGACACGCAGCTGGATTCAGTGGGCGCTGTCCTTATTTTCTCCATCTATTAACTCCCTGCTAACAGAAGACGCGACTGGAAATAGGACTCATTACTGTCTCACAAGGATCCTGAACACTGTATTAAGATTCAATCAAGCAGTTATTTTTTTCTCTTTTTTTGGGGTGGTATAACTGGACCTGGAAGAGGAAAGACAGTATTTTATGAGATTGGTTTAATAGTTATAATTACAAGACTCTAAACAATGAGCAAATTGATCAAATGACCAATAATGTCCAAGAGGGACTCTCCATGACCTAGGAGAACAGGGAAACTTATTCTCCTCTTGACAACCTCGGAATTCTAATGTTTGTCCATGTCCTGCTCCTGTTTCACACTTTATTTTAATGTTTTACTGGCTTTTCAAGATCTGCTCTGGAGTTCCAGTCTATTGCAAATTGAAGGGGATATAGCTCTCCAGCTCTAAACCCCCGGAGACCCATCCAGACAAAACATGTCTCTGGGATTGCACAGTGTCATTCATAACTCAACTCATCAGCTATTTATGGAATATGGATATGTGAAAGAAGATAAAATCAAATGCATTATTATTCAGAATTCAGCAATAATGATATCAACATCCATGGCTTCTCTATCTTAGTATGACAAATCAGCCTATAGCAGATTATCTCAAATGTAGCCATGAAATGTTGCCTCAATCTGAAGCATAGTTGTGCTGGACAAACAACATTTGATTACCCACATTTCAAAGGATGGGTAGCCCTCCCTGACAGTGGGAATGGCTTCTGAAGAGTGAACAGAATGCCTGTGATATCATTGCTGATAAGCACAGTCACACATTGCATTATTTCCTAAATATTTGTTTTTAGCAGAAGCTAAACTTAGGGATTACTAGGAATTTGAAAAAACTTGTGTGGCAAGAAGGAGGATAAATTGACTATTTAATGAGCACCTCCTGGAAATTGAAGAGCTGGCACTTTATCATATAATCATATGATTAACATATCAGGGGTATTCTTGGATCAATTCACCCCAAACTGATGCTAGAACACACTGGATTGTAGGGATATTGTATTTGGCAGCTTGTAGATACTCTTAATATGCTTCATTAAGACTCACTAGGGTCTATGTGTATGAGCTCCTTCACCAAGAAGGGCCAAGTTGGTCTTCCATATCACATTGTTAATGCACAAGATGTTTTATGTCTTAGTTTCATCTCTTTAAATTTAGGTTCTTTAGGTGAGAATCCTAATTTTCCGTGATTCAGATCCAGTGCTCATTAATTTCCCCTTAGTAATGAATATTTTCCAGTAAAACGAAATAGCTTTTTTTCTTGGCCGACAGTGAGTGTTGTAGAACAGATCTGTACTGTGATCTGGTGTGTTCTGAACATCTTGTTTGTTATTGTTGATAGACAAATCAACGTATAATCCTCTTTTGTTGAAATTTCCTAATTCTCAAGGAGCCCAGAAACATTGTTTGATATCCAAGTAGTAGGAAATCATTTAGCAATGTATTCCCTAATGTGTGTTTAGTTTGAATTCATTTTTACTGAGTCACGAAACTCATGTTATTGCATCTGAAATCAGCACAAATATATACATCGGTACCCTTAATAAACATGTATGTTTCTGATACAATAAATATAAAAGATTTTCCTCCAATATATTCTCTTTGTAACATTGGATTTTAATTCACAGCAACAACAATATTTACACATTGGGAAACATTAATTTTTTTTTTTTAGGAATTTAAACAAATAGTGTTCAGGAACAGTAAAAAATAAAGTACCTTTTATTAAAGTACCAAGTAATTATTCTTAAACTGAATTGTAGCCTTTTAAGACATCTATTTGGTGGCTCACTAAATTACAAAGCCCTTAGTATTATTACTTAGAAAGTAGAAATGATTGTTGCAAGGGGCCAATCCGGCATCCCATTATTAAATTATGAAAGCCGAAGAGCCAGACATTACCCTTCACGTTAAAGAGCCAAAACTGCATGTTGTTGAAAATAGAATACACAGGACATGCATGAATGGGTAAATGTGCTGAGTAACCTGAATCCGTCATTGGTAAATGGATGAATTACAACATCGGTGGCCATTCACAGCATTGTTCATGCAATGTCTGTCTGTGTCTTATGTCTCCTCAAGGGATGACAATAATGTTCCCTAAAAAAACATTTTCAGGAACTAATGGTTCACAAACAATCATTCCAGTATTGAGAAATCTTAAGTAGTTCACTGTTAGCATGTGATGCTGTTGAACTGGTCAAAAAGTATTCCCCCTAAAACACATGTGCAGTTCACTACATCTCCCTTCCTGAGAGTAGGAGTCCATAACAGCCGGAGTGCCAGAGGCTGCCAATCGCTTGGCCCTGCTTACAAAAAGGCATCAACACTTATTTACCCAGATGTGTAAGAAAATGCCCCCCCCCCGAGAAACATTAGGGACTGCGCAAACTAAGCTGGCAGCAATCTTAATAATCGGGACAGTTGCCAGTACAGATGACAAACAGGGCATAAGCTATTTTTTCCCTACATTTTTTTATATTTAATTCCTACTAAATGACAGACTGTACAAACAAATGGTCTAAAGAGAAAGACCCATCTGTCCTTACAGTATATAATTTGTGTAAGTACAGTACATATGTAACAAAGATCTTCTAAAAGCTCCATTCACTAAAGGGGGCAAACCCCTGTGTCATAACAAAGAGCTTTGCTCCTGCTCCCCATGGTAATCCCTGTATTTCATTATTTATTGACGTCCACATAAAATATTTTCATGTTAAATGTATATGATGTTGCATGCAAATGAGCACAGGGATTCCTTAATTATTGGAGTTCTTCTCTCTCATTCATCCCATCCCCCAGCTGCCGCGGCTGAAGCAGGATGCATACTCCAATATGCTGTTTGCACATGCCCAGTTAGAGCTAGCCAATGGGAGCCAAGCTTCCATCAATCCAATGGGACTGGTAGCAACCAATGTATGCTGTCTGGACATTTATGTTTTGTTAGCACATATGCAATTGGTTGCTGCTTCATTTACTTCAAAGGGACGCTAGACTGTTCTTTTAAATATAATACATTTTATGCAGTTTCTGTAGCATAATTGTTTATTGCGATGACTTAACTAGGGTTTTTACACTAATAAAAAATCTCATAAATAGTAGTGAGGGTAGAATTAAAACTGTTATTCTTCCAATGGAAAGAAAAACTGCCTGCCAAGTGTATTGGAAAATACACGGTATTAAGAAATTAGCAAACCAAATGTACACCAGTCAACAGAATATCACAGAGGAGACATTTGACCGTGAATTCATTTGCAATAAACACACAGAACAATTGTACCATTGACCAGATTCGGCTGGTCTTTGTTTTGCAGAAAGAATAGTGGTTTCATTTAGGTAGTATTAACTCACCATACAATGATGCAAAGTGGTTATCAGCATGCTGTTCAGCTATATGCCAAAAGCACATGACCAAGATCTGTGCTACAAGGCTTTTTGCCACTATTGTCTTATAAATAGAAAAAAACCCTCAATTTTACATGTGACCAGATTATCCCTGCATCAACATTACAAATCCTATTACAATGTATGCCCTTTTTTTGTTAGGAATCCATACGTCCATCCGTACAATCGCGACAGTTGCCAGTACAGATGACAGACAGGGCATACGCCTAGTTTTTGGGGCTGTTTGTAGATGTAGAAGTGTGTATGTGTAAAATTGTGCAGGTGCCTAACTTCTTGTGGGGTATACTCATGCATACATTCAATACCTTTTCCAGGTCTACATTGGCTTGGATGTCTATGTCAGTGTCTGTCGCTTCAATACCCAACTATCAGTGCTTTGTTTTCTGCATTTCCTTAACCACAGAGCAGACACACTGGTTGCCCCCCACTTACCTATCATTGAGCCTGTGGGAATCCAGCAGCTATAAAACTGTAGCATGGCTAAAGTTACAGTGTATAATATGTAATATAAAATGGCATTGATTTATCGGCTGTTGATCTTAAAGTACCAGTCTAACTTTCCCTTTTTAAATCTGGTACTGCCACCAAACACTATAGACGTATCAGAGTAACCAATAATCATACCCATAACCGTTAGCCTACATGATATGTTGCCTTCATCTCTTCAGATGCGCCTTCACTACTACTGAAACAGTATGTTTTGTAGACCTCTGCCTGTTGGTGTCCCCTTCCAGGCTGCTGTATATATGCTGGGTATATATATATATATATATATACGGTACTATATATATATTATATATATATATTCTACTGTCAACTTTACAGATACAAATATACATTTCTCTGTGTGTTTTATATCTAGTTTTTCTTGGCACACGGAAAGATGGATTGCAGCTGAAAAATACATTCTGAAATTGAGAGGAAAAAAATCAAGCAATAATAGTAATGTATGGCAGGTTTCCGACAGTGTTTTAAACAGACTTTAGAAATAATTATTGAAAATGGATTGCAGGTTGCAGCCAGTAAACCACGAAAGAAAGGGAGGTTTGAAAGGATAGGAGTGGAAATATTTTCTTTGGATCACTCCCTAAAATTATGCTTCTGAAAAATATGTTCAAATCCTTATGCAACACCCTATTATTTGGGCTTCAACCAGGTGGCAGAGATACATCTTCCAAAGAAAACTGGGGAACTGAGCCTACTATTTTCAGGTGACTGCTCTTGTGGGAGGGCTAGCACCTTTTATACTGGGGGACAGACAAAGCCATCGGCCCCGTGCTGCCCCCCCCCCCGCAACATACAAACTGGCACAAAGTTTACACACTGAAAAAAACACACCCATGCTACAAACATCTGTACACTAACACACACTCGAACACACATGTACACACTCATGTTAACAGATTTACACATATACACTCATGCTAACACATACATTTATACATATACACTCATGCTGGTCCGAGACCAAGTGGTACCCTTGGAAAGAATATTCTCTTGTGCCCCTCACCATTCTTTTACATACAGTAGATAGCAATATTCCTAAGGCCTGGCAGGCTCAAGCAGTGAAAAAGCTATACAGAGAGGGGTACAAAGCAATTAGTTCTTATATGGGGGAGCTGGCTCAGGTTGCTCTGCTCCCTGTATGTCACTCTGCACACAACCTTCCCGGATCATACAGTATATGCAAACACACATTCTAACAACATATACTGACAATCCATGTACACTAGCATAGGCACTCTAACTCTGTACATGGACATTAACACTCTATACTGACACAGCAACACACACTGAACCCCAACCAGGCCCAGACTGGGACAGAAAATAGGCCCGGGCATTTCAGACTGAGCAGCCCATTTTTATGTCCGGTCCTGACTGGGCCTATTTGAAGGTAGGGGCCTGGAGCTGCAGCTCCATCAGCCCCTAAGTCAATCCGGCCCTGCCGCGGCCCGGCCCAGCGGGCACATGCGCGGTGTGCCCGATGGACAGTCCGGGCCTGCCCCAACACAGTCTAAACCTATACACTCATTCCCCACATATACACCATACACTGACATTCCACACAATCTGTACGTTGATACCCCATACACTCAGTTATCTTGTTCACTGTCAGCCCCCCCCACGTACTTATTCTAACCCTGTGTATTGACAGACATATACTTATTATAACCATGTACACCACACACACACACGCACACACATACTCTTAACTACACCTCACTTACCCTGCATGAAGCCTCAGACCATCTTCAATGCAGCCTACACACCAAGCTGCATGGGCCACCAAATCACAAGAGTATTTTGCCCACAAAGGTTCCCAACTCCTGCTTCAACATGTTTAAATAAACACAATAATAATAAGCTCATCATATTCCACAGTGCTGTACAATGGGATATACAAAGCATTACATGTATAATATTACTTTTCTAGGGCTCTCTGTGTCCTGTTGAGCAACGGCCCCACCAAGCATTAAGGATCTTAAGTTTTACAACAACAAAATTGCAATTAAATCACAATAGATCATACTATGAAGCTTTAATGATGTTTTATTTGTTTTTATTGCTGTGTCAATAATTTTACCAAGTCACGCATGCCTTTGCTGCTCTTAAAATGGCAATTCAGAAGAAAAGAAGCAGCTTACTTGGGAGAGATGAATTCCTTCATTTGTGTTAAATGAAACTCAGTAACCCTAGGAGATCTGTCGACAAATAATAAAGTCTGACCTCTCATGAAGGTAAACACATATCTACTACTAAGGCAGCAAAATTCCAGGGAATTTGTGAGCTTTTGTAGTTTTCCAGGGAAGGCCCTGCTGCTCATAAGCCAAGCTTACTAGATATCTCTGGGAAGCAATGAGAAATATTTCCATCATATTGGCAGATAAAGTTCACTAAACAGTGCCAACATCTGTATTCATGTTCAAAAGCGTGCGTTTCTTTACACACAGTGGGGAAGAAATAGATATACTCAGGTGGGATCAGCATGCATGTTCTCGGCGTGTTTTTCTTGCACTTTTCTACTTATGTGTGAGATTTCTCAACATTTCTTGAGAAACCCACCTATATCAGCAGGAGAAGTATCACAGTCACACCTTTTACCACAACTGAATTTATTAAATGAGCCACGATTCTTAAGATGTGTGATCTTCTTTAAGAGCGATAGAGCTCTGAAATGCGCTACTTATGGAGGTGGTGGCTGCAGGTGCTGTGGAGGATTTAATAAGGAACTGTTTTCTTTTTTCTTCAATCGCACCCAAGAGCACCCTTTTACAAGGCATTTTACTGACAAAAGAAACAAGAATATGCCACCTAATATATAGATGACCTACGTATCATCACCATTCAACTTTAGACAAAGCTGGACAAAGGTTTTTTTTTAAACTTTTTATGAATACAAACACAAATGCTGGTGGTTTAAAATGCCTCTGGTGACCCAGTACTTCATGTGGTGAGTCTGAAAGAAGACATCTGCTTACCTTCACTTAGTACTCCTTAGGCACATGAAGAGTAATCATCTCATCTCCCTATCTGACACCCTACAGCATACATTCAATAGACGGTCCAAACTTGGGTTAGAAATATTCGTTAGGGGTGCATTTTCATACTTCTTTACTGCATACAATTGAAATATTGAGTTTAGTTTAATACAGAAAGTGAATACTCTGCCAAAATGCCCTTGACAATTAAAAGTAGTGGTCTGGCTATTACTGAACTAAGCTCTTTAAGTACCATAGGAAGAAAACCATCTGGAAAGGGAACCTTTACACTTTACCTAATTGACTTCCTGAGTCAGCCAAGGACATATTCATCTGAGGTTTTAGTACCATTTATTTTTTAGCCTTGATTTTTTTTTACCCTTTTTGATACATAGAAGAAAATATCTTGTTTATTTATTTTTGTTGTTTTCTTAAATGTTCTAGTTGTTAGTCATCTTTTTAGCATTTTTTGGCTTTGACACATAAATGTGATTTTTTAAGAACTTATATTACATATACATATATCATATGATACATATTATAACATTAAATAGCAAAACAAATATATTCATTTAACAGACAGTAGATAAAAACACAAGCAAACATAAAAGTACTCACACCACTAGCTGCACCACATTGGACATAATGTGCTTCTGCTGTGGCAACAATGTGCTAACATCAGCTGGAGGATTTATTTTGTTAGAATTAAAGACTTGACTAACTGATTATGAGATGTACTTTCTAATTTCATAAACTGGACAGTGTGAGATATTTCTTTTTGGAGGGGGGCGTTGTTGCACCCTTGGGATGAACTGCTTACAGAACTGCTTATTTGTGCGTAAGATTTTAGAAGAGGCATTGAATTGACCTACTACTGATATTAAAATGAGAGATAATCTGAGTTTCTGGCTGTTAAATCAAGTTTAGGGTGAGTGACACAAAGTTCAGCTGTAGTTGAGATGGCATGCAAGGAGTATTTAATGCAAGTGAGAGCTGGATTATCCACTAGGGATTTAGCCACGTTTGTGGACACCATAGAATCATTTGTTATGTAAAACATTTCAGTGGACAAGGCTTAATGGGTCGGACATGCACAAGGATTTGTGTTTGTAGGGTTGAAGTCAGCTTGGCTTGCAAAAAGCCCCTGCATGGTAAGAAATATTTATGCCAATCAGGAGCATAATGAGAAACCACAGGGCCCCCAACTTCACCAAGCAAAATGTTCTACAGTGCCACCATTGCCTAATACAGCTTGTGAGTGCCACCTTTGCCCCAAGCAGCTTATCAGTGCCCCCAAACAGCCTGCCTGTGCCATCTTTGCTCCAGCTTGTCAGTGCCCTCAAACACCTTATCTGCCCCCCTTAACATACATTATGGCACACATATGTAAACACACTTACACAAATTAACACACTTACTCGTACTCACTAATCTAACAAACACACATACTCCCTCTCACCCCACTTACACATCAGCATTCCAGCTACGGAACTGATCTCATATCTCTTTGCCAATCAACATCTATATTTAAGATGTCCAAGCATTTTGACTATAGCAAACCATGTTCCCCAGTACACCGCTATACCATCGGCCAGTAACAATAGGGGATATCTGATCTCCCCAAATAGCCCATCTATATTACAGTATGCTCATATCATGCTGTACCAGACGTGACTAGAGGACTTTGTGCCAGTACATGATGTCTTATCCTGCAGCTCAGCAATATGGACTGGAGCAGCGGAGGGGGTATATATATGGGGGCACTAGGACAGTGTCCAATGCCAATATGCATCCATATACATTTTTTCCCCTTTTATATGTTATATGTTACTGGCGACCGTATGCTACAACACATGCTCGTATCTTCTGTGTATTGCAGGAGTTGCATATATTCTGTAAGATGTGTGCCAGCTTTAGCGTTTTCAACAGAGCTTCACAAATGAAGTGATTTAAGAAAATAAATTGTAATGCAATATACATTTGGGACACATTTACACCAATTGCAAATTGTATGATTCTTGGCATGACTACCGACCTACCGAGCTTTTCAAATATGCATACAAATAGAACATATTTGTATTCTGATATGTGCTAAATATTTGTCTTTTGGTCCCATAATTACAGATGTCTAACCTTTGTAAAAAACAAAATATGAATTAATATGTTTGTTTTATATATTGAAATATTCAATCATAGTGTGTTAGCAAAACACTTTGTATGCCCTTGCTTATTAAATTAAGTTATTTACATTAGACAAGAAATAAAAGCATATAGAAATTAGAAACTATTGCACTTGCATATATTAAACTTGGGTATTGGTTTTTTTAGCAATTGGGAATTTGGAGGGTATGTGAATGCAGAATGATGAGCATTGCGTCAATTACCCAAGTTTACTCCTATTAGTGTGGCAGTTAATAAGAGATAAAAAAATACTTATAATTATGTCCATGAGGCGAGAAGCCGGTATATTTTACTTGAAAATATGTATTCTTAAAAATTCTTCTAAAAAATGATTTTCCACATCGTATATGTGGGTAGGATATGGGATTCTGTCCCCAGTAGGAATAACAGTGTAGTCTCTCAAATTACAAAACTATGGGATCTGACTTATGATGAGACTCTTTAGCTTTATCTCCGGTCCTCATCACAAATTCACTAATGTGTACCCAAGTAGTTAGATTGGCCTGACCTTGGTACACATGCTGCTCATGTAAGGCTCAGATAAAGTTATCTAGTAGGCAACTGAAGCAAAATAAAAGTTATATAAAATAAATGCTAGTTGTTGGCAGCCACGCTCCATAAAACTGTCACATTGAGACGATGCCTTAAAGCATTCGGCAAAGCCAAATATATAGGTTCATTTT
Organism: Spea multiplicata; assembly: GCA_009364415.1. Taxonomy (NCBI): domain Eukaryota; kingdom Metazoa; phylum Chordata; class Amphibia; order Anura; family Pelobatidae; genus Spea; species Spea multiplicata. Next base: position 20,492 of record VKOC01020398.1, read on the forward strand.
AGACACAGTAAATTAACATATATAACACTGACACAAACACAATAAAACACAGCAAATATGTATTTATATGAACGATAAACCATGCTTCATAATAAATTATATATATAATATATATATATAGTTATACAGTATATATATATATATATACAGTATATTTAAAAAATGTAAAATAACATGGTTGGTTCCCTTAGCATAAAATATTCTAAAACAATGATACATCCACATGTTCGGGCAAACCACTGTTCTCACAGCAGAATAGCTTCTATACTATCAAAAAAGCTCTATTTATATTACCAATATTGTTTTTATTACATACAATAATGGAGGTATTCACAAAATACGCACACATCATTACTAGTAGTTTTCTAACACCTTAAACTGCTATTTAGGTGGAAATGCTTAAATTGTTAAATGATACCAATGCACTACCTGCACAGGGGCAATTAGCCAATTACGCTACCAAAAGGTGAAGCAGTACTGTTGAACACAGGCTTCCTCAAGACAAGCCTTCTAATGTATCAGTAGGAAGGGGCAATACAAAAGAGCAGTGTTTAACCGCTACGCACACAGCATATTATATGTGTAACTGTTGTTCCAGACAGCCATAAACTTCAACTGCCCTCAGTCGTGTTTTGAGTTAACGTCACCATTTTTCCCCGGAGAGTTTTTGAGCGAAGAAAGCGGTTTTAAGAAACCAAGACCATGTGACGGAGTAATATAACGGCAAAGTACAACTGCATTTTGTTACATAAATAATGGTTTCTTTCCAAGACCATTTTTATATTGTTTCTGGCTTTTTCAGCACAAGGCTCTTTTACTTATTTTTATTCTCTCCAGTGACAAGCTTATATGTGTATTTGCTTTCCAGAGGAGTACAGGGCACAACATGGGAGCTAGGCTTGGCAGGCAAACAAAGTCTCATTTGGAATAGCGTCGGGCGAATTCCGAAAAGTTGTCAGTAATACCTGTTACGATCCTTTGGAGACATTATCAACTTTTTAACTTTCAAAATGTTTTTAAACTGTGGTGGGTAGGGAAACACATTGACAGAAGCAGAAATGTCAAGGTCTAGTGAATTAGCAATGAAATAAGACTTATAAAGCACAATTTCAAGAAAAATAAACTACCAACAAAAGTATACTATAGAATCCCCTATGTTATATAAAGTCCCACAAAGACATTGTTTTGCCAAATGATAAACCAGAATTGGGAGACTTTGCAAGTCACGCGTGTAATGGATCCAACTTCTTCATTTGATATTTGTGTTCTTCAATCCTACTTGCAAGATTCCAAGATTAGTGGCCCATGGCAACTTATGACATAGAAGTCAGCAAACATTGAGGGGAAGCACCTTCTCATTCACATTAATTGGATTTATAAACATAGACGCTGGCAGTTTTAAGTAGATTTTCAGCATGATTAGGGTTGATGAGTATGATTGTCAAGATGCTTTTAGTTTCCAATTGTTATCCTGGATGGTTTATATTTCTGACATTCCACCTTTGTTGCCACAGACCAACAGTTACCAAAATGCTTATCCTCTAATAGAAACATTAAGGGAAACTCAAATTCCTAAAAATGTATATATGAAACTGTAATAAATTATTTCTTCACTAACCAGTATATGCAAACATACTTTTCTACCAATACCAAGCTGGTAGTAGCTAATATTTCATCATCAGAAAAAAAAACAACCTAATGCTAAAGGCTTCCATTCTAAAAACACTATACTATTTTTAGATATTAATATTACTCAAAATATAACATCAGTCACCATTTTTCATTTTTATTTGCAAAACGATTACAAAATATTGTAAATAATTTCAAACTCCATATTACTCTTCTCTTTAAAATGCTGTAAAACATTGTAATTATGTTTTCCCAAAAGTTTCAAAGTGCTCACATATCTTTTAATAATACAATTTATGGTAACCCTCCCCCAAAACAAAACTAAAATGAGCATGTTTGTGTAATAAAATCATAAAGAAATGTCTACATTCACTGCCTCTGATTAACAAGGAACAATTTGTTCTTGTGTAAAAAGTTCATTGACAGCACAGTGATTGTGGATGTTTAAAGAAATAAATATATATATATTCTTGAATGAATGACAAAATATAACATGTGTTATTAATTAATATTCCAATTACACACCATAGCGTCTCTGATAGAGAAATTACTTTCTTTTTTTTCCTATTAGCTTGTGGTTTAATCATGATAAAACATAAAAACATTAAAAAAATGTTTTTCTTACCATTGAAAAAAGGCAATCCTATTAAGCAATATCAGCACCATACTTGGCACAGATAATCAGGAATGCAATGTACAGAAGTGAATGCAATAACAGAAAAGTCATAATGTTGAGAAAACTCATTATTGTAACACTGACATAACCTGCTGCATAAGCCAACTGCACTTGAGCTTTATGTCACGAACTGATGGCCAAACGTTCTTTTTTAGCATTTTCTGGTAGAGAGCAGAATTCATGGTTCCATCAATTATGGCAAATCGCCCAGGCCCTGAAGCAGCAAGGCAGCCCCAGACCATGGTAGGATGTGGAATGCTGTGTTGACTTTATGCCAGAGGTAACAGGACCCATGTCTTCCAAAAAATTCTCATCAGTCCACAGAATATTATCCCAAAATCTTGGGGGTCATCAAGATGTTTTTTGGCAAATGTCTTGCAACTCCCCCATGGATGCCATTTTTGGACTTTCTTTCTTATTTAGTCTCTTTATTATTGTGGAATCATGAACAGTGACCTTAACTGAGGCAAGTCGGGCTTGCAGTTCTTTTGTGACCTCCTAGATGAGTTGTCAATGCCCTCTTGGAGGAATTTTGGTAGGCTGGCCACTTCTGGGAAGGTTCACCACTGTCCCAAGTTTTCCCCATTTGTAAATAATAGCACTCAGCGTGGTTTGCTGGAGTCCCGGCGCCTTGGAAATGGCTTTATAACCGTTTCAAGACTAATGTCAATGACTTTGTTTCTCATCTGTTTTTGTATTTTTTTTAGATTGCAGCTTTTTGAGACCATTTAGCATTCTTGACTTCTCAAGACAGGCTCAAGTTAATTGACATTTAGAGTCAACAGGGCTGGCGGTAATCATGCTTGTTATGCACAGTGAAATTGAACCCAATTATCAATTACATTTGGTTAATTGGTTGATTTAGTAACGAAAGAGGCAATTACTTTTTTCACATAGGGCCAGGTAGGATTGAAACTTTTTTTCCCTTCTATACATCATCATTCAAAAACCGTGTTATGTTTAATTGGGTTATCTGAATAAAATTAGTTGGATGATCTGAAACTTTTAAGTGTCACAAAAATGCAAAAATAAAAGAAACAGGGAAGGGGCAAATACTTTTTCACACCACTGTATACATACATATATATATAGTGTTACCTTCTGATTTGTTATGCAAGAATGTTATGCAAGAATTTCTTGAACAGAGTTCAATGAATAACTTTACAATTTAGTTGGTGGCGTAAACGCTGCTAAATAGAGTAGTCTGAGCATTAGTATAAGGTATGGCACATCTGTTTTGAAAGTTCCAAGCTATGGTAATTGATACATCTTTGTTCATCTTCCAAGACAATGAAGATTCAATGTCAATCAGGGACCAGTACTATGGAGGGCTGATATGGCTGTCGGTTGCATTGTTGGTCTCTGAAATGTAATGGAAATATGGAAACCAATGCATCCAATAATGTGTCCTGAATAAAATGCTGACAGTTTGTACTGAATGCCAACAACAAACTGCTCAACTTTTTCTATCTGCTATATTATTGTTCCAAAACACCAATTTCCACAATAGGAATTTATAATATTTGACCTACAGCATGGGGCAAAAAATGTTCTCACTTCCAGCAGCAAAATTACAATTTATACGGGATCTTTACGGTTGTTACCAGCTCATACTGGTTTCGCGCCTTACGTTTTTGTACCTTGAAACATTTAAATCCCAATTGCATTTGGTTGATTTACATTCCACGTGAAATATTAATGGTTCCTCACAGCATTCTCTGTGGAGATGCCCCAGCATTCCAACCTTTGTGCCTTTAGAACCTGGAATTTCTAACTCCTGCGCAGGCGAAATTAAAAAGCTTTCTATTTCTGGAGGTCCCGTGTTCTTAATATAGAGCGTTGTACTGTCGAGGCAGTATGATGGCCGGAGGCAGTATGATGGCCGGAGTCAGAGGCTGTTGGCATTCCATTGCAGTGTTTTGGTTATTATATGATTATATGCGATCGCAATCAGATCCCTGTTCACTGAATGTCTGCAGACATCTGTAAAGTACATGGCTCCTTCTTCCTGTTTGGGATTTCTCTTCTTTTTGGGACATTCCATAGTTGCTGTGGAATCGTCGAATGTTCCTCATTAGCAGGCTTGTTCAGGGATCACAGTTTTTTTGGTTCAGAGGGGCCAACTTATCCAGAACCAGAAAGTAATGCAAAATGCAAACAGATGTAAAGCCAAATGTTAATGAATCATTATCGTTGAGCCCGATTCCCTCCCGCAGTAAGTGTGCTACAGTGAAGTACACAGTCTTCTAAACTGTTTTAGAGCCATAGTCCTGTTTTGCTGACTAAGGGACAGGCAGAGAATCAGTCGGAATTAATTATAGGAATTTTGTTGTTTTGGTTGTTTTTTTTTGCTTCTGTAGCTCAGAGGCACAACATGCAGAGTAACTATTTATTGAAGACTCACAAATCCAGGAAAAAGCACATTAAGACAATCATCCAATTTTCTACTTAAATATATCATTAGGCTAAATGATGGAATCCTAATCAGGGCTTTACGCTTATAACAATCAGCCTATGTCTCTCTGTCCTTTGTACCAGTTTTAATGCTATGAAGATGCTATGAAGATGTCAAATGAGCCTTCCTTGTGTTAACTGTTACGTTGCTTTGTCTATTGTGGGGGGTTATATGGACATTGATCATTGAAATTGGACAGGGAGTATGCAGAACATGCCCAATGCCACTGAGAAAGTAAAAGCTGACCCAAGGCCTGGGAAAGCAGGGCATCACCCAGAGCCTCGGCGTTCCCAGGTATGGTCATTAGAAGAAGATGTCATCTTTTTTACAAGCTTCAATGGGGCAATTTGTGCACCAAGACTTAGAACTGAGGCTTACTGCACTGAAGGGCCTATGCTGCCCCTTTCCACAGGATATCAGAAGTATAATTAAATGAACTATATTTGATGCAGTTTGAATTATCACAGATTCTTCTAGCCATATCATAAATGCTGTGTTTTATAATTAAACATGATCGGTATATTAAGAACATCTGTATCTAGTGAAAATTGAACACAAGGCTCCCTGTAGACCCAGCTGTCTCACATCTGACCCGAGAAGTGACCTTAGCAAAGCTTACTCAGACATTCAATGCTTCTGAAATGCTTAAATGACCTTTTGAGGATCAGACAAGTAAAGTATATCGGGTTGATAGAGAAGTTTGTGTCACTTAAAAAGAAACAATGTGTGATTCGGCATAGATCAGAAAGTAAACGACTGAAAAATGCGCATACGTTTTGGCTAATGTTACCACTAATTAATTTTCCTCTAATTCCTTTGGCGATGTATCTTCGCCATTTTCCATTACCTTATAGATGGAGCTTTACCAATTCCCCTTAGGGCTTGGTTTACTAAAGCGTGCAGATGCGATTGTTATTTTTTGGGGAGATGGCCATGTGCCTAGACTTGGGTGATGCGAGATCACGCTAGTGTTCCCAGCTACATTATTTTAATGTTTATTGAAAAAACAAATTACCTAACACTGTGCAATATGGTTAGATATTATTATTATTATTACCTTTTATTTATTAGGTGCCAACACATTACGCAGGGCTGTACATAAAAATAATGTTCATCCCACCCTGTATCATTGTGGATCGGCTTCCTTTAATCTATAATGGGGCAATATTTCACTTGTGTAGAGATATTATTCATGGTCTCGGTATCCTGTACTTCACTTTTATTAGCCATGCTGAATGTGGATCCTGTTAAAGTTCTTCTCAATACACTCAGCCCCCACTGCCATGTAGAAAACAATTGCTCCAGGGCTTATTCATTAACTTGTTGCCCTCCTAGGACCATATGAAAGAAAATCCCTGCATACTTGATATTTTTCGTAGAAGAAATATTTTATTCGGGACTGCTATTCTTTGAGTCTTTATGTTAATTGTGGAGCATGACTGAAAACAGTGTAGCATAGATTAATACAGAGAAATAAAAAGTTCTTGCGATTATTTTATCAAGAACACAAGGATTCTGGGAATTGTTACAAGCTGTGGTAGTGCACAGAAAAGAATGGAAAAGATGGGAAGATGAAGAAAAATGACAGCGATTGATCCAGAGGATGGCGTTTCAGGAGAGAAGGTCTGACAGTAGCGTACCTACGCGGAAAATGCATACGTTTTAATATTTTATATCGCAGTGTATAACAAATTTCTTATTTTTCTTACCATATATCATTTATTGTTTTCACTTTTTTGTGGGAAAGATCTGAAATTTTGCATATCTTTGTGACCTATGCAGACAAAATGGTGACAGGAGAAAAAAGCCTGCGCTATGTACTGATAATTCTCAAGTCAAATCTTTTGGAGCATTCACCATTTAACTTGGTTCCTTCTCATTGCTTCTAATTCTACAGTTTGAGCGACAGTTGCTCCAGGCTAGATTTTTAGAAATCGTAACAAAAAGGAAAGAAACACAAATTTTTGGACTATACTTTTCTCTATATCCTTCCCATCGACGGCTATTCTGGGCAACAGCTAAACGGCAGTAAAATAAATGTTTTTTTATAATTAAAGAAAGAAATCCATGCATATTCTGGTTGTGGTTTAACTGGACCTCCCAGGACATTGGATGCTTCATAAAACGAAATAGTGATGAAATTGGAATAAGCTACAAATATTGTTTATACCTCGTCTGCCATTGCCACATTTGCCACTTTTCTTCTCGAGGATCATGAAGCACAGAACGTTAGGGTCCTATATGTGACTGGATGCATGCTTTTGTATTTGTTTCTGCTCAAGCTTTTAACTATAAATTGTATGGATTTTGAACCAATATTTTGTTGAACTAATGTTTTCTGATTCTGTTCTTCACATGCCTTTGATCCAGTGAGTTTAATTCTGAAATAACAAATGGTGTCTCAGGAGAAAAACTTTTTTAAATGTGATCCAGAACTAGCTGAAGGGGCGAATTGTTAGAGATTTTGTCATCTTCAAAGATTACGAAACTTACTAGAGCTGGATCATGTTTCAGTGCTTGGTTAATGATTTTTCATTATTTATTAACTCCTAAATACCATAAAGTGAGCACAGGGCCGGACTGGGACTGAAAAGCAGCCCTGGAAAAATTTGGAGAGCAGCCCCATATAGTTTATCTCACGGTGAAGCTCTTATACCCACACGCACCCCTTATACCCGCGTCACACTATGTGCCATTCTTTTTATCTCATTATTTGTATTAAAATGCCAGAAAGCAAAAGTGTTAAAAGGCCCTAATAAATTAAATACATTACACAGAATGGGATCAAAACATTTACTACTGCGAACATTTTTAGATGAAAGAGTTCCATTTTATTCAGTGGAACAAAACACTGATCACATTATTCTTCACGATATTCTGGTAAGAAACTTTTATTTCTTTATTAATTCATGTAGACTATTTTTTCCATATTTAATAAAAGCTATGATTGAGACATGTTTGGTTTTTATTTCCTTTCATTTGACAACCTACCCCCGAGTTATGCACCTCTGCCCCCAGGCTTGCCACTCTGTCCCCCCTGATATGCCTTCTAACCCCCTATATGCCACTCTGCCTCCAGAAATGCCTTATA
>VKOC01020399.1:0-20065 GCA_009364415.1 Spea multiplicata
TATATATATATATACACACCACGTTCCTAGAACACCTCTGTTATGTCACAAAATAAAATCCCGTTCCAGCTGTACAATATACAATTGTGTATTCATGTCCTATTTAGCCTGATGTTTCACACAATTTGCTATAACATAAGTGAAAATCTATATTAACTATTTTATAGTCATGGTTCCGTCAGCCAGGGGGAGGAAAAAAAAAAAAACTAGAACAATCTGAAATCACCTATGCTTTATTGATATCTTAACTTTGTTCAATCCACAATTGTATAATCTAGTAACACAATCTTAAAACTTTACATGTTTTTGATTTACCAATTAGGTTTAACTTTACAGTGAAATGCAAAATATACAAGGCTTCTAGTTTTGTACAACTTGAAATGGCAGAATACAATACACAAACCTATCGAAACAGGTTTAGAAACCATACTTTGACAAATCCAAGTGCCTTACTATCGTTTCAAGAGCCTAATTAAAAAGGTACGAGAACACCTCGGTTACAGAGTGAGATTTCAAAGAAATCCAAGTGCGAGGAAGTTACTGAATTAACTGCAAAATGTGTTTATGAAGCATGCGGCAAAAATTAAAGACAAGATCAGGTAGGGATGATGCTCGTTTGGGGGACAGAAGCTGGAGATTCTCATGATCTTGGAACAAAGCCCAGCACCTCATTGCCAATCTGATCATGTCCTGGGAGGGGGTTTACACAGCAGTTACCTGTAGCCAGAGGGTCCATGCAGACCACAGGGTGAAAAATGTGAGCCAGTTACTAGCAAGGGATCAACACTCAGAACTTAACTATTAGACGCACCGCATGCTATGAACACATTTACGCCTTCAGAAAGACATACTGGAGAGGGATTCGAGACCTACGCTAAACTCAGTTATGTATTCCTTATTGCTGTAAAGTGTAGTTTAAGTAGTAGAACATGACCGTTTCAGCGTCTAGTACAAAATGTTACTTTCAGCCCGAATATGGCCGGAGAAACCAAGATGTTTGAGAAATCACATAATACATTGCATATCATTTTCAGTAAATATGTCATGAGCACAGAAGGGACAGCCACAGTTTGTAAAGGTAGCTCCTCCTGGTGTCCAACGCTGTGTGAAGATAATCTCCCAAATATCTATAGTAAGGACTCGTTTACTACAAACTACCAAGAATTCAAAGTAAAGAATGAAGTGCCACAGAGTATGAGAGGGGCCACCATTGCAGCATTTTTGGGGTGTGAATGGCAGTGTTAACAGACTTCATCCCAGCCCAGCAGATTGTCAAATTAGAACTTGGCCTTTGTGTGCACGCCAATACAGCCAGGTAGGAAATGGTGAACGGTTTTAGGGGTACTGGGTTTTAGGAACCTATGCTGTAGGGTGCCCTTGAAAGCTGGTGCAGGGCAAGTTTGCAGGATCCTAATGCATGACAAGTAACCCCGTTTCCTGGATATTTTGGAACGAACAAGGGCCCTCATATAGTTGGACACTCAATGAAGTATTCAGCACCAAGCAGTGTTTCTGCAATAGACTTAAGGGAGTTAATACTCAACTATCACCAATGCCAAATTAACACTTAAAAAATGGACACATTGTACATCAGAGAATTTTCAGCAGTAAGGAAAACTATCCAAAACAATGTTACGGATTAAATGTATTTGGGGCACTCAGTGGTAAAACAGGCACAGGAACACTGCCAAATGTAAAGCTGCAGGAGAAACAGAATTAATAGTTTGCTGTAAGTGCTAAAGTGTATTCCATAATGGAGAGAAGAGCAACAGAGCTCAGGAACAAATTATGACTTCTGTTCAAAAAACCAAGAGCAAATAGTAATGTAGATTGCTGTCCATCAAAGAGCGGAAGGGATTATTGATGACTTGCATAAAAACAAATTTGCATGTCCGTTCAAGTTTTTTTTTTTTTTTTTGCACAGGGGGGAAACAAACCAAGCACTGGAAGCACTACAAAAGAATTCCTGGGAAGGTCTTTACTCTGTTTAATATTTCAAGATAAATACAATAAAAGAAAAAAGAGCAACTGAACTGCATTTTTCTATTTTTATTTTTTTTTAGTCCAATGACAAAGGCCTCGAGTGAAAATCTGTAGCATTAACAACTCTAACCCTCATTTGTGTCATGTACGCCTGCCACCCAGAATCACCCAACAAAGTTGCCCGTCTAGACCATAGGCAGGCTTTGACACTTTTTTGTTGCATTACGCAAGCCAACATGTCGGCAAATGTACAGAGGTCATTTTACTTCCACATGGCCATCAGGACTTTTTATAAGGGAGGGATAAGGAAACTAGCAAGTCAACTGGCATCTCCAATCACTTAACATGCATAAGATTTAAACTTGCTTAAGTTGTTCTTATTGTGCACTATACACAAACAAGAAACTACAGAATAGGTATAACATTACTGCTTAGTTATTACCTTTTACACAAGGTGCATGTGACCAATTTCTAGCAGCCCGGTTTAAACTATGCATCGCAAACAGATGCTACTTATCTACTAAATGTTTGGCCAGTTTAGTTGGACCCTCAAAATAAACACCTGTAGGAATGTCAAAAGGTAATAACCAATGCATTTAATTATTAAACTGAAGTGATAATGAAAATTGCCAGTTAACCTGCATAACCAAATTTAGCTTCCAGCAAATACCTGAAAATTGAAAAAAAAATATGAGGTTTTTGAAAAGGCCATAGCTTTGGTGACAATCAGAACCAAATTTAAGATCAGTTGTTCTTGACCTGAGCACTTTGCTCGAGCCTCTGAATCCATTTTATTTGGTCATGGCCTTGATGGCTACAGCACATTCTTCATTCATTGCACACAAGACTGAGATCTGAAAAAAAAATATTCAATGGTTAACATTGTTAATATGATCTTTAAATAGATTGTATTTCTACCAATTGAAATATGCATTAACAAATTCAAAGTGGAGGATGATTAAAATCATGCATAAACGGCAACCAACAGAAACACTGCATCTAACGAGGTTTAATACATCACACAGCAAGTTCCCTTACCATGATCTCCTCTCCTGCTTCAAATCTAGATTCTATTTCCTTTCCCAGGTCACCATCCGGCAGCTTCAGATCATCACGAACGTCACCACAGTCATTCAGGAGAGACAAGTATTTGTCAATGATACCAATCAGCTATGGGGGGGAATGCCAAAAGATAAGTTAAACATTTTTAGTTTATGTTCACAGACTTTAGAGCATTTAGTTAAAACAGTTGACAAGCTTACTACCAGAATCTAAGTAAAAAGCTTTTTCCAAGAACGTTTTTTTACATGTTTTCCTACTTGTCATGTGCATGCATTTAGCCAGTTATAGCGGCCCAATGTTTAGTAGACAAATACCCCGACAGCTTCATAGTGGCTTGTTGTGAAAAACAAAACAGCTCATCCAGCCTGACTGTTTACAGACTGAATCTGCTGGCCCCATACATGTGAGATGGGGAAATAGCCAGTGGGAAAGTCTGCCGGCATCCCCTACAGGCCAATGTCACAGCCTCAGCCCAAGCAGTAACATTGTTTTGGGTTGAAGAAATAAAATGGGAAAGAAAAGTCCAATGAAAACAGTGACTGGAGAACTAACATTAGGCAGAAAACCCCCAAGACAAGGCAGAGCATTAACAAGACTGTAAAACTACATTCAGTGTTTGCATATACTAGTGTAACCCTGAGCTAAAAAGGGAGGTCAGTTTCTAGTACTTTATGAGTGCCAATACGTCTAGTTATAGTTTGAGGTATTAACCTGCAAAGAATAGGTGTCGTTTCTGCCATGACCACCAAATGCAAAGTCAATCGGCGCTGAAATGTACAAACTGCACTGTTCTTCCTTGAGGAATAAAAGCGTTCCAGCTGTCACCTTCCAGTAACAACAAGACATGTAAACTTCCCTGTATCCATTTCAAAGAGGATTACGTTCCGTGGCCCAACAGAGCAAGAGATAAGCTTATGGGGCCCTACAGTGGCCTCCTTTAGAATTTTGCAGAAAGGCCCGAAAGCTTGTGACTTGGCATATTTTTCAATGTACCTCAACTAAAGATTCCATTTTACCTAAGGCCAACAGGGCCGTTTTTCTCTATTGAATTAATTTTCAATGTGTTAAGTATGGAGCCCGAGTATTTGCAGCTCCCAGAGATACAGGTTCAGAATATCACATACAGAACAGGCACCCACATTTAGACATTAGCAGTAGCTTGTGTGCACCCCTCCTAATAGGATCATCACATACTATTTGGCTTAAAGGAAACATTACGCCAGGTATCACAAAACCTAGTTACCTTGCCCTGAACCCATTCACATCCTCACTCAACCTAAGGATATCTGATAACCTTTTACGCAAGAGTCCTATAATCTCAGAACCATTAAATAGGAAATTGCTTACGTCTCACTATACAAAACAGTTCACCTCTTAGACTGATATGGAAAAAATGGTAGAGCTAGTATCTACTCCAGAAATCCTAACCCCACTAAATAACTGCATTAGCCAAGCGTAAATAGGAAAGGAATGTAACACTAAGGAGGTGAATTGATATATCAAGCAGCATAATACTAATAAAAAGCTGTGACAGGTAACCACATAATTAGGTTCTATTCCAACATTGCATTTACTGCTCTTAAATTCTGATTCTATACAAATTCAATGGCCATACAAGTTATTTGTCAGGAGAACATATATTTGGTTGATACAAATAACCGGGCGATACACTTGGAGTCAGGCAAACAAAAACAAATCCGTACTGTCAGAGAAAAGGCTACCCCTTAAGATTTCTCCGGGATTGCATTGTATTAAGTACTTAACAGGAAATTAGATATGCATCACATCCATTAGAATGTTAGTTGGAAAATAGTGCAAGACTATATTCATTAAGCCATTTAACTCTGAATAATTAAATCATATCCAGATTTCACGGAATTTATGCATTTGGGTTTTAAGATTTGTAAAAACAGGAAGAATTGTCCAAGTATCAGAAGATAATTCTGAAATGGTGGGATCCTGGAGTAACAAGCAAGTTAGCCCTGATTATCTCTCCTTCCCTCGCAACCCACAGAGGACTTTTAGACACAGTATTACAAAGAAAGCTGAGCCTCCTTTGCACCTACAGCGGTTAGGCGGAACACACCACTACATTGGATCAGGGTACAGAACTCTAAAGCGTAATATTCTTAACTTACAAGCTTGAACGGTTAACACTTAACCCTTGTTTACTGTGTGTCAGGTTGTTAATAAATATTAACACTCGTTATTCAATCTCACCTGGTAATCGCATCTCTTAATATTGGGTACATCCATGTTGTGGGTAGAAGGACAAATATCTTCATACTTCTTACCACTGAAAATATCAATTCCGACAAGGTGAACCTACAGAACGGAAAGAAAACACACATAAGTTACAAACGTGAGCAGCAAACAAAAGCTAGCATCTAAAATCAGAAAGCACCTACAAAAATCTAACCTAAACAACAAAAGCTTAGTAACCAGCTAAAGCACTAGATCACTACTCACATTTTACAGGTCATATTCACCTGCTGCAGATAAGATCGGATCTGTCACAGGAATTAGATTTAGTTTTTTTGGTATTTACCTTGGCATGCCCGTGCTTGCCAGTCTTGGAAGTAGACATTTCAACAATCTTGCATGGGCGTCCCTTCAGAACCACAAACCCATTCTTACGCAGGGCAGAGCACTGCATGGGGAAAGTGGTGGATGCCCCAGCATCTCCAGTGGTAAAATCGATGTCATCTGCCATGTTGCTGGGGGTGTCTACAGAGTACTGATACGCCAGAAGGTTACAGTTAGTACCGAACACTTTAACAGTTTCCACCTTTCAGTTGTGATAACTACTCGCGTACTTAACGCCGCTTATTTACGCTGATAGATAAGGCACCGGCTATATCTTTGTTTAAAGCTTCATCATATCAACTGCAGGCAGCCACGCTGATACTAGAAGAGCAGCGCAAGATTAACGCTAAGCACTTCAAGCAACACGCAAACCGACAAAAACGGGCCCCATACCATCCACGTGTCGGAGACCCCTTGCCCCAGGAAACGGAAACAAGGCGCCTCAGCTAACTGGAGTGAGGGAAACCTCGGTCACCGGTACAGTTCGCTCACTCCTGGCGGGAGCCAAGCACCCCTCCCCCACAGTGACTAATGACTATGCGTTACACTGAGGCCCAGCGTTCTGGGCGAGACCCCGCTGCGGTCCGGATACAGCAGACCAGAGCGTCTCATTTGACAAAAAAAATGTATTAACACAGAGGGTATAACAGACGTTACGGCGGGAGCCGACAGCTGTTATAAAAGCTAGGCCGCGCATCACAGCCTCCCATCCCCCATACACCCGCATGGCCACCGCGCCGCGCGGTCCCGACTTCAGCCGGCTGTCGCGTCAGCGAGCCCAGTAGCAGTAATACGCTAACCCAACATTTCGTCCAGTGCTCGTAGCCACGAAGCGTCAGGTCCACGCCCGTGCCGGCCTCACCCTCTGCAAACGCCGCGGACATTACACGACGCCATTACACCAAGCCCTCAGCGCAAGCCTGTCACTGTCAACTCTCCACCCTGACTTTCTGCTACACGCAGAGCTCCCGCTTATTGGTTAGACTATCACAAAGCAAGCTCAATCGCTGGGAACCCGGGCGCCATGCTATTCCTTCCTTACCTTGCAACAAAAAAAGGAACGTCACTGCGCAAACGCGCCCAATTTCACTGCGGCAGCCCGTGAGAGGAGGGGCCAACAAAGACTTCACCCAGCTCTGCCCCTCCACTTCCGGCTTACAAGTGGGTGGGACTATTGTCTGCGTATGGACATGCGCCCAAACGGGGTGGAGCTTGAGCATCGAGATCCGGCGCGGAGTGACACATGGCGTACAGGCTCCGCCTGCTTTCTGCTGCGGTTGTGTGAGTGTCATAGCTTCAGGCTGTAAGTGGAATGTTGGGTGGGTTTGAGCTGAGGCGAAAGTCATGTAGGGATTGTTGCGGTAAAACGCCTCCTTCCGTTACACTGAAATCACTGTGCAAAGTGTCCTTTAAATTTACTTTAAACTACTTCACCCGTTCCAATCGCGGCTGTAAATTGAGGGCTAAAGAGGGGGGAACGCGTGCGTCTTTTTTTTTTTTTTTTTTTACCGTTTTGACGGAAAATGGGTGTATCGTACGAAACGCACCCTCTAACTACTACAGTGTTCGTTCACTTATACAGATCAAGTTTTACGCGTTTATCGTTCCGATTGGGGTGCTGTGAGGTTGTAGCTTATGGCTAATATTTTGTGCTTGTTAAGCAGGGTAGGTGTATTTTCTAGAAATGTATGTAATTTTGATTATATATATATATATGTGTGTGTACACTTATTAATTATTGTTTTCTATAGTGCCATCAGATTCCTCATCGCCGTACAAAGGGTAGAAATTAGTATGTAACATATAGATGACATACAGAAAGATGAGGCGAGGAGGGTTAATATATAACAGGGAAACTATGTAACAGATCTTTAGAAATAGACAAGAATATAAACAGTGAAAGCCTATGGTAAGGTGATGCGAAGTAATAATTGACAAGCTACCTTTCTACGCAAACATTTATATAAGATGCCTGAAGAGGCAAAGCAGATAGTGGTGAAATCTTCAAGTTATTATACTTCAGTCAGCCAATAAGTCTTTACCGAGTTTGCTCAATTTTATATGGCTGACGTGCTGCCGTCTATAGCTTGCTGCTAAATGGTGCATTTCCATAGGTATAAATTTGTAGGAGTAAAATTATTGATTGGTTTAGCACAACTCTTATATGGGGTATAACTAGGGATGCACCTTGAAAATTCAGGACCGAAACTGAAAATTCAGGATGTGGTTGGCAGATAATGACCCCCCTCCTTAAAAAAAAACCAAAACAAAACAAAAAAAAACCCCCACATATATGAAATATATATCTACTAACAGCAATCACACTCCTATCATGCCCAGGCAACCAGTACATGCTGGAATCTGGATATGCCTGCAGAATCTCAGGCACTTTATAAATAAATGTAATGATAGGAGTGTGATTGCTGTTGGCAATCATATATATTTAATATAGCAATCATGACTTTCACAGGGGCCGCTGATCCCCTCTGCGTTGCTGGCTTTTTGTGTGTGCAACTTCTCTTGTACCGCCCGGAAAACGGAGCAGAGTCGTGTGATGTGACTTCAATTCACGTGACTGCTGCCCCTTGGCGGAACAAGAGACGCTGCTTGCTCAGTGTGTGCGAGCAACCCACAGGTAAGCAGCAGCAATTGCCCATCGCCCCTGGATGAGGGTAGATTATTTTCAGCCGTTTTTTTTTTTTTTAATTTCAGCTTTTTGCCGATAATCGCATTTTCGTCCGATTTTTCGGCCACCGATATTACCGTTATACCTAGGGATGCACTGAAATTAGGAGATGTTGCCGAACATAAATTGGGTTTGTTCAGCCACAGCACCTACAGCATAGAAGACAATTTAAGCAAGATTGCAAAGAAATGTGATTTGTCTTCCTATTTTAGTATAATATATTTTAACCTAATATCAAAAATAATTGTGTTTTATGTATTTCTATAAAATAAAAAAAAAAGTATTTCTATAAAAGAAGGTCCTATTTCTCAAGCAATATATTATTTGTGCGGGTTCATCATATATATCGAAAAGGGTAATCACGGTTTAACAAAAATATAGTAAAAAAAAACAAAAAAAACCCCCCTCTGCTCCTGAAGAGGTTAAACCTGCCGAAACTTGTGCATTTGTCTGTCAATTAATGTAATAACAAAAGGCGACAAAACTCTGGAAGGAATAATCCCTAAAATCTTGTGAGTAGGAAGTTGGGACGGCTGCTCCAATGGTATACACAAACAACATTACATACATTTTATAATATAATATTTAAGTTACGTATGTTGATGTACTTTTTTGCAAAATTGTGATATTTGGGAAAAGCGACAGTTTGGAAATGTAATTATTTGTTCTAATAGTCTCGGACCCCCTAAATAAACAGAACAATAAGATAATATCTAATCTAATCATGTATTAGAACTGTGCAAAACAAGTACATGTAAACGGGCTCACATGTGATGTATATAGTTGGCAGCGGGCCTTTGCCCTAATGTTAAATCCGATATTAAGAATACAAATCGCTGTGTGTTTGGATGGGCAATCGCTGCTGTGTACAGTATGAACTCGCTGCTGGGCATCGTGCCTGTATTCAGCGCGGGTTATTTTGCTGACTACAGTGCCATTATTCACGGTTAGGTTAACAGCTCAGATCCGCCACTTGCTATATTAAAGACTACAGTCACCCGAACACACGAGTCGAGGTGTAGAGCTCTGCACAGTGTCAGTTACCAGTTAGATGCTCAGTGCTGCGTGGAGTGTACCTAGCTGGGCACTTGGTATATGTTACTATTGAGCTGGGCACTTGGTATATGTTAGTATTGTGCTGGGCACTTGGTATATGTTAGTATTGTGCTGGGCACTTGGTATATATTACTATTGAGCTGGGCACTTAGTATATATTACTATTGAGCTGGGCACTAAGTATATGTTACTATTGTCAGAGGTTGGGTAGGCTGGGTGGGCCTACTGGTTCTTATCTGCCATCACTTTCTATGTTACTATTTAGCTGGGTACTTAGTATATGTTACTATTGATCTGGGTACTTAGTATATGTTACTATTTAGCTGGGTACTTAGTATATGTTACTATTGAGCTGGGTACTTAGTATATGTTACTATGACTATATGTTACTATTGAGCTGGGTACTTATTATATGTTACTATTGAGCTGGGTACTTAGTATATGTTACTATTGAGCTGGGCTCTCTGTAAAGTGTTGTTACACAGCTGGATGTTCTTGTGACATAATCTAGTTAAGCATTGTTTATGCCGTATCCAGCTAGTTACTCAGTGCTGTGTACACTATAAACAATAGGTAATAACTACTGTGTGTTGTCAGTATACTGTTTGTATAAATATAAGCATTCTGTACAAGGTCAGAATTTTAAATGAAAATGTTGTAAATGTGTCTTTTTTTTGTCCCAAGTAATTGATAAACTCCTATTGATGATAATCTATTGCACAATGAATTCCAGTGGAAATAATTCATTGTACTAGTATTGTACTAGCGAGAGAAGGGCCATTATTTTCATTCTTTACCACTATATCTTAATGTGTGTTGATGCTACTGTCGATTTTGTATTTTGACAATTTTAAAGTTACTATTGATTTTTCTCCCCGCTCGCTTCTTTTGTAATAGCGCTACTGCTCTATAAATATAATGTAATGCGTAAGTATCATAAACACTGCAGTGAGGAATGGCAGTTTTGCTGATACCTCTAATCTTTATAAAATAGGTCAAGCCAGACCTCTCAGTCAAGTCCATGCTGGTTCACGTAGGTATAGTTTTTATTAGGGATGCACCGAAATTGAAACCGAAAATTCAGCATTCACTTGGCCGAAAATGACCCCCCCACCTTAAAAAAAAAAAAATACAAATAAACCAAAACAAACTTTTATTAAAAGTAAGTAACACAACAAAATTGTAAGTAACACAACAAAATTGGACACAAAATGAAATATTAATATATATATATATTAATTGTTAACTGCAGTCACACTCCTATGATGCCCAGATTTCAGAATGTACTAGTTGCCTGGGCATGATAGGAGTGTGATTGCTGTTAACAATCATATATTAATGTTATTGATTTTTTTCTGTCCAATTTTGCTTTGTTACTTACTTTTAATAAAAGTGTGGTTGGACAAAATTGGACAAAAAAAAATCAATTACAATATTATATGTATGCATAAATATTATGATTGTTAACAGCAGTCACACTCCTATCATGCCCAAACAGCTGAAACCTGGGTATGATAGGAGTGTGATTACAGCCTCCGTATGCCATGCTATCCTCCCCACTTACACATCTATGCTATCACACACTCATTCATATACTGTCAGATATTTTATCATAGAAAACATGTATTCCATATATTCTGTATTTTACATGAACACAAAATGGAGTCAGAGCCATTTTATTTTACTTAATCATGTAGTGATTATTTCTTTTTGTCCTTGTTCTCTCTATAATTGAGAACAAAGAAGTATTCATGTATATAGATGTTTCAGTAAGTATGATACAATTAATATTATCTTCCATGAGAAAGTTAAGGAGTAGACGCTGCATATCCTTGGGAATGTAAATTGGTATGGGGGATACATGGTAAGACTACCAAGTCCTGAGTTACTATCTAGGAGGTAACACCTGGCGATAAGGGTGACCAAGGATAAATTCCAAACACATATGTAATGGTTTTAAGTTAATTCTTAGACCAGAGCGTCTCTCACAGGTAAAGTAAGAAATTACAATGGTGTAAATATGAGTAGAAATCCTAATTTTTATGGGTAAAACCCACTGTGATGATTGGAGAATTCCAATCAAGAGGTGGAGGCTATGATAATAAGCCCTGTTTTTAAGCTTATGTCTTGAATAATAAAGAAGAAACTCACCTTGAAAAAAGGAACAGACCTTAAAAACTGACCCTGATATAGACAGACCCGGACGGGCTGATTCACAAAATAAACCGCAGAGAATTGGAATCTTAAGATCCTGACACCATATTTCACTCTTGGAGTTACTTTGAGTTCTAACCTATATAATTTGTAGAAAGTGAAATTCTTTCCATTCAATTTCCTGCCACTGAACCTGGATTAGTTTCTACAAGGACCAGTTGGATCACAGCAACGAGTGGTGGTAAATATAATTGTTTTATTATTCTGAATAGAGATGAATTTTGTCTTCTTCATATAGAATTCCCTGTTTCTGGGAAATAGTATATTGCATTATTGTATATGGCGGCTTGTGAGACTGCAGCTTATAACCCGTGATAATAACAATAATGAAAAGGTATTTTTACCTGTAGATGAAGTTTGACATTATTTGCATCTATTAGGAATTTCACTAAATCCTCTTAGACATTATTATATTATTTTAATTTGTCCTATTGGTTAAACTAATATAAGAGAGAGATAGTGATATCTTCATTACCGCCCTGATTATTATCAATTTTTGGTTGCTGAGTGGAATGGAAATTAATTGTGTGTAGAATCATAAAGTACCAATTCATATTGATAACTATCGATAATATACTGTATTTCAATTGATTCAATTTTAACATGTTTTAAGAACTTTGTGTTTTATATTATGCACTGTGTGACCCATATACAGATTTTATAAATTGTATTTACAATAAATATTTTTGATTGACTATCTTGGTGATCTATATCTGATTTGAATTATAATTTTCGGCGATCTGAAAGGATTTAGGATCGGAGATAAAATATAGGGTATCTCCTTAAATTAATCTTGTGGATATGGTACCACAATAATTGGTAGCGTTGTTATTTTGCGTATGTGATAAAATATTGGTTTTGCCTATTTTGTCTCATTAATATCCCTAACAATACTCATTCATTCTCGGATACTAATCATTCACAGATACTAATTCATTCCCTCGTTCTCAGATACTAACCATTCATAGATACTCATTCATTCCCTTAATCACGCATACTCATTCATAAGCCTCCCCCACCCCCTTACCTGAACTGCAGATCTCTCACTTGCAGACTTCTGCAGG
The DNA here is from genome assembly GCA_009364415.1 of Spea multiplicata. Classification (NCBI taxonomy): domain Eukaryota; kingdom Metazoa; phylum Chordata; class Amphibia; order Anura; family Pelobatidae; genus Spea; species Spea multiplicata. Next base: position 12,652 of record VKOC01020399.1, read on the forward strand.
GGCACTGCTGCTTCCCTTTGTGTTGCTTGCACCCTGTGCGACCAACTTCTCTTGTCCAGCCCAGGGGAAGCAGGAACGAAGCAGAGTCATGTGACTGTGCGAGGAACATGCAGGTAAGTAGTGCTGCAACTAACGATTATTTTCATAATCGATTAGTTGGCTGATCATTTTTTTCAATTAATCGGATAAAAAAATTAATGTATTTTTTTCATTTATTTAAAATAATATAATAAACAAACTGGATGTTAAAAACAAACAGCAGAATATTTTTTTTGTTAAAATGCATTTCTTTATTTCCCAACCCAGGCTTGCCACACTGCTGCCCAGATATGCCACTCCACCCTCCCACACTCCCACATATGCCTTATATCCCCTGATACGCCATTCTGTCCTCCCCTGATACGCCATTATGAAAAAACCCTCATTTTATAATCGATAAAAATTGATTCAACTAATCGATAATGAAATTAATTGGCAATGATTTTATCGATTAGTTGTTGCAGCCTTACAGGTAAGCAGCAAGTACGCTGCAGACAAATTTTTTTAAATTATTTTGGCATTTTGCTGATAATGGCCTTTTGTTTATCACATTTTTTGTCAAATTTTGATGCGTTACCTTCAATAAAGTGGATATGTTTTTGGTGTAGCGGGATAATTTTTGGTTTCAGCCAAGTGAATGCTGAGGTTTCGGTCCAGAATTTTCATTTTTTGTCCTACTATAGGATCTGTGTAGGTGTAAAGAAGTTGAGCTTGTATTGGCCGATCTCTAGGTCATATGGCTGGATAAAAGTAAAAACAACAGGAAATTTCTCCAGCACTAGATGGCTCTGCATTCTTTTTTTAGCGTGTCCTTTTGTTATATTTTTTACCTTGGACCTCAATGTACTGTGGAAATGTTGGGCAGACACTAAATATTCCTTGTGTTGTTAACTTACTCTGTTATTTCAAGTAATGGCTTTAAAAATCTCAGATCTTATTATGATAAAGCTGTAAATATTTCCTAATATTTTTTGGGTTTCTTGGGTTGTGGGATGTGTGTTCAGCCAAAGCAGAGCACATGTGTGTGTGTTTGTTTGTTTGTACTTATTGTCAGCCTTCTCCCACGCTGGTTCATGTGACATTCCCAGAAAATCTATTGAGACCCCAGGCACACATCCCATTCCATGTGACCACTTTCCTGAGGGCTTCTACCCAGTACATCATCGGTGCATAAAAGCTCCTAGGTGTTTTCTTTTTTTTATATTTACTTTATATTGTGTAGTGTGATGGAGTTTGGTTAGTGGGGACATAGGGTTACATTTAAATTTAGGTAGGGAATTAAAACAAACAAACAAAAAAAAAAAGCCTAGAAGACAAAAAAAGAAAATGATATAAGAATACGGGTGGTTTCCAAATCCGGACAAGTTAACTAATATATTGTTGGTATTATTTTTGCCATTTATATTGCGTATAATTTATATACATGGAAAACATGGATAACACTGTTATTGCAGAACCCTGCATTTTATATGTTCGATCATGCAAGTAGAAATGCACTTTTTTGTGTTTTATGGACTTTTCTTAAAACAATTTCAACTTTTATTGCAACTTGTACTGGAGCTGCCATTCTTTATAAATTGGTTAAAATGTTGACATATTGTTCTATGTTAAAAAAAAAATATATTTTTATTTCTTAAAAATTGAAATGTGTTGAAACCGCCTTCTGCGCATGCCTGCACACTAACAGGCACACGTTTTGCACTCCTGTCTTAGGACGTTTTAATTTCATCATCAGACAATCCACCTCATCCCAGAGGATTCTGTAGAGATTGTACACTCGCGAGCCATGCCCTAATAAGCCCGCCATTGTTGCAAGGAACATTGTATAAACATAATATAAAGCTAGATGACAAGCTCATGGGCATGGTTCTTCACCCCTGTTTCCGTATGTGTAAATGTATATTTGTTATGTATGTTAACCACCCCATTTGAATTGTACGGTGCTGCATGATATGTTGGTGCCTAATAAATAAAGGATAATAAAAATGATATAGTGTATTTTTCTTTGGCTCGTTTTGTATCTTGGTTTATGCCGTGCGAGGATATTTCTATCGCGCTGAGGACATCTAGTGGATACCTGCATTACAAGCATGCTATAACTGGACTTGCCTCAGAATGTTTAAACTATAGGAGAATAAACGTATTCTCTGTTCAGCTCCTGCGAGTTGCCGTAGCCGACGTCTGTAAAATGATTAACCTTATTGTAGAATTTATTTTTTAACAAAGCAGATAGAAATAGAGCAGGCATGTCCAAAGTTCGGCCCGTGTTCCGGACTGATAAGGCCCCCCAGGTAAGTTGCCCAAATATAGATCTGTTATTTTGATATTAAAGGCAGAGTGATTTAACACCTGTTTAGATTTGTCATCCAAGTCACAAAATGAAAAGTATGCCGTTTTCAATAAACTTTGCATAAAATAGTTAATTTGCATTTAATTTTAATGGTTCAAAGAATGTCAGGCAAAATGGTCGGCCCTCGCACATGTTCACTTCATCAAATCTGGACATGCCTGAAATAGAGTATCATCCACCATTTTTTACTATCTTTGTAAGCCGGGGCGTAACTAGAAGCCTAAGGGCCCCGGTGCGAGAATCTGTTAAGGGCCCACCCCCAACCAATCTACCCCCTTCTCACACCATCTACCTCCTTCTCAAGCTATCTACCCCCTCCCCCATTCTCAGGCTATCTACCCTCTCCCTACCCCCCACTTCTCACTATCTACCCTCTCCCTACCCCTCCTCACCATCTACTCTCTCCTCACTATCTACCCTCTCCCCCCTCCTCACTATCTACCCTCTCCCTACCCCCCTTTGTAGGTCACTTACCGGGCAGTCCTGTGGGGTGCGAGGTCTCTGTCTCGCTGCTCTGCCGCGGTGCGCACGGCTTCACTGCTGGGCGCCGGCACCCGAGACAGACGCCTCACGCTCCCACCACTACAGTCGGGACAGTGCTGAGGCAGCCGGCGGCAGGGAGCAGAGGAGTTGCTGAAAATGACGACCGGAACCCCTTGGGCCCCCCTGGCTGGCAGGATAGTATTATCCCCTGAATATTACTAGTATTAGAATATTGTAGAAAAGCACCACTCATTGCTCCCAACCCAGCTTCGACAGACATAATAATAAAGGCTGTAGTGCCTGGGTGCATTCTAAAGTTACGTTTGGATTCTTTGAGTAATGAGAGGATAGATATTAAAGGAATGGTCATGGCACATTTCTGAAAGGTGACGTCTCCCTTTTTTTGGTATAGCTGTGTAGTCAGCAGGGTAACCCATTGTTATGTGCTTAGCCAGCCAGCATTAGATGAAGCAGTGTGTTAGAACGTGATCCATGTGTATCCTTGATTCCTTGGTCCCTCCGTATGCACACCCTGCTGTCACTTCAGTCTTCACAGCCCGCCATTGTCTCCTCTTATAGACGGGTGACGGAACTCTGTTGACATCTAACGTTCCTATCAAAAAATCTACATATTGCTGAAAATAAGGGTGTGGTTTGTGGCGTTTTTGGTAATACACAGCTTCTTTATGGGACATCAGATTGGACTGATGACATCTGAAGCCTCCTGTGTAAAGCCGGTACTGCCAAAAATAATGCCACAATTCATTGTCTTTTTGGCGTATGGGCCTTTCAATGCCATTTGTTAATTTGCCATGATGTTACTATGTAACCCATTGTATATCCCTACAGAATATGTTGTCACTATATAAATCAATATGAATACTATGCAAATACTGCCCTCCCCCCCCCCCCCGCAGTCATCTCCAGATTCCTAAACCTAGCCACAAAGGGGCGCCACTGCGCAGGTAGCTGAACAAGTTTGCAAATTGTAACATCGACCTGTCATGGAGGAGACGGTGGCAGTGAAGCAAAATAGTAGTTGTTATTGTGTGTTAGTGTTAGCTTGGCCACAATTTTGGTTTGTAATCCTCAGCCTTTGACCTCGGCTTGTATTGGGATATTGTCTCCAACATTTCAGCGTCTGTCCTTACATCTGACTTCCGGTCTGCAGACTAACAATGTGTGCTTTGGGGGCCGATCGGTCTCTAGTGCTCAGCCTCCGTCCTTTGGTTAATGTTTACATGGACAGGAGCCATAACCTTGGATTATCCGTAACAGGTTCAGAGATAATCTGGGATGTCGGTCACAACATTAAATGTAGGTTGTAAACCCCAGTTTGGATACTGTGAAAACCATGGAAATGGACGGTGTAATGTAGATGGGGAAATATGACAGAGTTGTGTATGAATTGGTTCTTATCTGTAATTGTTATTTCTGATGGCTGGAAGTGAATAATCTCTCCTTTAGTGTTCACTCCATAAATACAGCATGTAGCTACACACAGAAAAAGGGTACAAGGTTCCTTACAATGTGCTCATCAGACGGCCGTCATGTTGCCAATTACTGTGTTGCATAAGGTTTCTAACTATCTTAATCATTACCAAAGCAAAGGTTAAAGTGTGACATTTAAAAGATCCGTATATTCGTTTTTACAAATATCCATATACAAATCTAGATGAAATTAGAAAGTGTAAATATATCTCTTTGTAAAAAGAACATAGTATCAATTACAAAAAAAAAAGATGAATGAATGTATAATTGTTTAGGGGCAGAAATGGCTGTTAAGGGGCAGAGGGGGCACAGGCAAGCAGGCTGTTTCAGGGGCAGAGGGGGCACAGGCAAGCAGGCTGTTTCAGGGGCAGAGCGGGCTGAGGCCTACCATGTCAGTGTCTGGCTTAGTATAAAGTGATGGGAGTTGTGCTATACCATATCTGTTCAGTAAAAAGTATTTAATTTATTAAAGTTCATTTATTTTTTCAGATTTTAAGTTTTTTTCCGGTTGACATGCAGTTTACACATTTGTGTAATAAATATTTCACCCTGATGTGCTGCTGCTGCTCAATGGGCTGATTACAAGAAAGATCTCTGATCTTCGTATCTGCCCTATTTACACCGTGGGGGACTGTACCAAGCTTCTATAGACTGCCTTAAATATACATCATATCCATAGTGTCCAGGGCAGCCCTGATGGGGTCTCCTGTGGTGCTGCCCTGGGTTGGGTCTAAGCTTCAAAGAAATAGTGTAACAATAATGTAGTAAAACACGAGCATTGTAATTATCATTTAGAAATTGTGGTTCTTGAGTTTAGTCTTCATAAAACTTTGAGACGCAAATGTTCTACCGCAACAGAATTGGAAAGTTAGTTAAAGCTGCCTGCTTATCCACGGCATAACAACAAATACAACGTGAATGTAGCGTATAAGTGATGTTTGTATTATCAGCTATAATCTTTTCTTCTAGTTCAGTGTGGCCCCCTCTTAGCATCTGCAGTCTGCTGATACCGGCACCAAAGAAGAGCAGCCTTACATCTTGGTGTTGTGGCTTCTTGGTTTAGACTACCTTCTAAAACCTGCCCAAGGGTTCTAGAGCCGTAGGTGATCTATACTATATCCATGCATTCTCCTGCCTTTTAAGAAGGAACTTCATAGCGGTACACACATGCTCATCACCCCAAGCAGTCACCTATTATCCCCATAGGGTGCCGCCAGTCCTGCCACCATCTTATTCTTTTTGATCGGGTTTCTGTCCAATCTACAGGCTAGAGTATACAGTAAATACTTCAGTTGACTTAAAAATAATTTTATAGCTTACAAACATCAACAAAATATTAATGTTTGAAATATTCAGTCTATGTTAGAGAGATATAATCCACTTCATGTCTTTAGTGTTCAGGTTTGGCAGTTATCATTGCTTCTCGTGGTATTAGGATGAGCCTCTACAAGTACATGTCACCTGATCTAGGGTAGCATTTAGCCAAAGAATGCTGTTTACATTTCAGCATGAAATGCCCCAATATTTACCATAAAAGAACATGATGATACTGGGGTTTTGCCTTGAATCCTTTAAACTAGTATTCTGTCTCTAATCATTTTTTTATTTACTGCTGAAATTGTAGAACAAGGTTAAATAAAACATTATATTTTATATATATATAAACACATTTCATATATATATTGTGTGTGATACATTCATTCACACGATGAAAGAAGGGACAGATTTAGGTCTTAAAGACTGACTGTCATTCTTAAGCACTGGCCACATTTCTGTGTATTATTTGGATCTTGAAACAGCAGCTACTGTTCAAAATAAAACAGACAATTACACTAATAGAGGGTTATAACAAGTTATCTGTGGCAATTGACTCAGTTCCCAAATAAATCTAAGGCCAACTTTTGGGAACTACAGGGCTCAGATTAATGACCTGTCTACGAAAATGGGGTATTAAAGCAAAAAGCTTACTTAAATAGAATAATCCACAGTTAATCATGTGGAAGAATAGTATTGCAATGGTTATTTTGGAAACCTTCTTCTTATCTGTTATGAAAGGGAAATGTTTTCAAATAAGATTCCAAACAGACTTTTTAAATGTTTTATTGCAGAAATGCACACTGTACTGTATCTTAAAATCCACTATGCTACCACTTCACTTATATGCCGCCTAACTATTACGTTGCCAACCCTCTACCTTAAAAAAATTTGCAAAACATAAACTCTTACTTTTCCCAAATTGCTGTGCAATTTTGGTCATTTTCCTCCTGTGCTGATAAAGAGTCTTATTCTTACCTTGATGGGCCAAGCAAAGGTTGTACCCCAAACTGTTGTGACATAAGAAATTGGCCTAGATGCAAATTCTTGTGCTTGGGTAGAACATTGGCTTAGAGATAGAGAACAAATGGTAAATTTTCAAGCTGGTCAAAAGTGGTAAGTGGTGTCCCTCAGGGTTCTGTTCTGGGACCAATTTTATTCAACATATTTATAAATGACCTGGCAGTAGGCGTTGAAAGTCATGTTTCTGTGTTTGCAGATGACACTAAACTAGGTAAAGTAATACAGGACGAGCAGGATAGTACAGTGCTGCAGAGGGATCTAGATAGACTAGGGGACTGGGCACACAAATGGCAGATGAAATTCAATGTAGATAAATGTAAAGTTATGCACTTCGGGGTAGGGAATGCACAAGCAACCTACACCCTAAACGGTAGTGAATTAGGCGTAACGACAAATGAGAAGGATTTGGGAATTGTTATAGACAACAAACTAGGCAACAATGTGCAATGTCAGTCAGTAGTTGCTAAGGCCAGTAAGGTATTGTCGTGTATAAAAAGGGGCATCATGTCGCGGGATGAAGATATAATTTTGCCTCTGTATAAATCAATGGTAAGGCCGCTCCTTGAATATGCTGTGCAATTTTGGGCACCTATTCTAAAGAAGGATATCATAGCACTAGAAAGGGTGCAGAGGCGGGCTACAAAATTAATAAAAAGGAATGGAGCACTATAGTTATGAAGAAAGGTTAACTAATTTAAATCTGTTTAGTTTAGA
>VKOC01020401.1:0-13165 GCA_009364415.1 Spea multiplicata
CCGAGGCATGCTGCCACTCTGTCCCCAAGATGCCCCCCCCCACACCAGACTTACCGGTGCAAACTCCATGGGGTATTGCGGGGGGCATCTACACATAACGCGTATTCAACTTCCGGTGCCGGTACTTCCCAAGGAAGATTGTTCGCGCAGATGTTCACCGGCAGCGGAGGCTGTTTACGTGCATCACCGCTGCCGGTGAACGTCTGCGCGATGCGCTTAGACAATCTCCCGTGCTGGCAGGGGAAGCTGTCTGAGCCTATCAGAGAGTAGGATGCAGGTCCCCTGCACCGCTGCGGGGGATCTGTATCCTAACCCCGCTGCCTCGCCGGCACCAGGGACTGCATGTCCCAGGCGTTGGGCGCTAGACCCCGAATAGAGGCCGCACCCACACTTTAAAGACTTAAAGTGGGCCAATACGGTATATATATATATCGGTAATTATATATAAGGATTTCTTGTGTTTTCTCCTATTTGATTTTATGGGCTGTTTTGTAACTTGTACTCTATATGTCATTTATTTCTGTATGTTTGTACACAGCACTGTGAAGTATTTTGTCAGATTAAATGTTTAATTAATCAGCTTGTGTCTACTTTAACAAAAAAAAAAAAAAAAGAATGAATGAATGATTTGATGAGGTAAATTGAAGTGGCCAGGTTTTAAAGATGTCCCAAATAGGGCATAGACACATACTGACCTAAATGGGGAAAAATCGCATTTCCCAAATGTGGTGTTTTAGCCCCAAACAAGCAGACAACTTACGCATGGGTGGTATCGCTGAACAAATATTGGTGTAGTTTGACAGTGACATAAAGCCTAGTGGTAAAATAAGTGCACAGAAAGGGTTGAAATACCCTAGTTTTCAAAAATATATGATTTGATGGGATAAATTGAACTGACTGGCTTCAAAGATCCCAAATAGAATATGGTGGCAGAAGGACCATATGTCCATAAATTCCAAGTTAACAAATGCACACATCCCAAACAACCGGCAGAATACCCCTCTAGTATGAGTGGGGTTGAGAGCGTAAGAAAGGTAGGGGACTCTATTATTAAGAGAGTAGATAGGGTAATCTGCCGCTCTAATAGGCTCAACCGGACAGTTTGCTGTCTCCCGGGTGCTCGGGTCTGGAATGTTGCTGACAGAGAGGCGAATATTCGCCCGGTCCTATCTTCTCTTCGGGCGAATATTCGCGGACATTCTTCGTGTTTGGGTTTTCTTCGTTTTCCCTGGTTAAGGGGTTAATACGGGGTTAAAGCCGCTCTGGCGCCAGGAGTTTAAATGTCCGTATGAGCAACTATATTGAGCGACCAATAAAGTCGCTTGTACGGACATTTAGCTAATTGAACAGGGTGGGAGACCAGTGGCATCTGCAGGGTAAGTTTTAAAACCCCAATGCTGCAACTTACCCGGCACATCCCACTGGTCTCCCTCCCTGTTCAATTAGTAAGTCTGTGCCGGGTTAAATGTCCGTACGAGTGACCAATAAAGTCTAATTGAACAGGGAGGGAGACCAGTGGGATCTGCCGGGTAAATTGCAGCATTGGGGTTAACTTTTGCATTAGGGGTTAACTTTTTTTTAAAGGGTTAAGGGGCCGTGCAAGTGAGCCTATTGGTCGCTTGCACGGCCCTTTAACCTATGGATTTCCGCTCCAGTTAACCCCTTCGATGCTGTGTTAGATAACGCAGCATCGAAGGGGTTAACGGGAGCGGAAATCCATAGGTTCGCTGTCAGGGGTTACAAAGACCGTGCGAGTGAGCCTATTGGTCCCTGTAGGCGACCAATAGGCTCGTTCGCACTGCCCTGTAACCCGTGACGGCGAAATTTGTGGCTAGGAGCTAAGTCATGGTGTAGGAAGGAGGGTTTTGGCTTTCTATAGCACTGGGCTGATTTTGCACTTGAGTAAAATCTTTATAGCGGTGATGGATTGCACCTAAATGGAAGAGGGTCTGCTGTGCTAGGGGAGAGGATGGCTAGAAGGCTGGAGGGTTTTTTTTTAAACTAGTGGGGGGGCATTTAGATCTTGAAAATGGAGATAGCACAGAAAGGAGAGGGGGGCTTCAGATCAGAACAAGGAGGTGGAGATGGGGAGGGGCAAGATCAGAACAGAGGAGGTATGTTTTAATAAAAAATTCTCATAAAATACAAGAGAATCAGGATAATAAATGTATGCTTGCTAATGCAAGGAGCCTAAATAACAAAATGGGGGAACTAGAGGCAATAGCATACACTAGGCAATATGATATAATGGACATAACAGAAACATGGTGGGATGAGACCCCTGACTGGACAGTAAAATTAAAAGGTTATATAGGAAGGACAGAAAAAGTAGGAAGGGAGGTGAAGTATGCTTGTATGTTAACAATTTGCTAAAGTCAAATATTAAGCATCTTGAATGTGAAAAGGGAAATGTGGAAGCTTAATGTTAATAATGAGGAGGAAGAGCAGCTGTTATATACCCTCATCTGGGTAACACGTTAATTATTGGAGATTTTAATTACCCGGACATAAATTGGGATAGAGGGACTAGTAATTCTGCAAGGGGATTGAAGTTTGTGAACCTGTTAAATGACACCTTCATGTCACAACTGATACAAGAACCAACTAGAGATTCTTGTCTGGATCTGGTGATAACAATGTTGATCTTTTGTCTAACATTGAAGTGGGGGAGCACTTGGGTAATAGCGATCACAATATGGTCTCTTTTGAAATAAACTCACAAAAGAAATTTGTCCATGGGGAATACTAAAACGTATAATTTTAAGAAGGCCAATTTCAATAAGATATGGGCAGCTTTACAACTTATTGACTGGCATAAACTCTTCAGGGATAAAAACACTGAGGAAAAATGGAGTATTTCCAAACAAATATTAGCAGAGTACACTTCTCAGTATGTACCTCTAGGAAACAAATATAAAATATATAACAGTGCAACAGAGGGATCTAGATAGACTGGGGTACTGGGCACACAAATGGCAGATGAAATTGAATGTAGATAAATGCAAAGTTATGCACTCCGGGGTAGGGAATGCACAAGCAACCTACACCCTAAACGGTAGTGAATTAGGGGTAACGACAAATGAGAAGGATTTGGGAATTGTTATAGAGAACCAACTAGGCAACAATGTGCAATGTCAGTCAGCAGTTGCTAAGGCCAGTAAGTTATTGTCGTGTATTAAAAGGGGCATCAATTAGCGGGATAAAAATATAATTTTGCCTCTGTAAGGCCGCACCTTGAATTTTGGGCAACTATTCTAAAGAAGGATATCATAGCACTAGAAAGGGTGCAGAGGCCGGCTACAAAATTAATAAAAGGAATGGAGCACTATACTTATAATGAAGAAAGGTTAACAAATTTAAATCTGTTTAGTTTAGAAAAACAGCACCTCAGAGGGGATATGATAGCATTATATAAATATATTCGGGGCCAATACAAGCCATTGTGTGGAAATCTATTCATAAACAGGACACGTGGTCATGCATTCAGACTGGAAGAAAGGAGATTTAGTCTAAGGCAGAGGAAAGGGTTTTTTTACAGTAAGGACAATAAAGATGTGGAATACTCTGCCTGCAGAGGTAGTTTTATCAGAGTCTGTACAGACATTTAAACGGCAACTGGATGGATACTTGGAAAAACATAATATTCAGGGATATATTCTTTAATTATGGGAAACGGCTTATTGACCCAAGGAGAAATCTGACTGCCATTTTGGGGTCAAGAAGTAATTTTTTCCCCTGGTTAGTGCAAAATTGGAAAGAGCCAAACTGGGGTTTTTTGCCTTCTTTTGGATCAACAGCAACAAATTTACAGATATAGGAAAGGCTGAACTATGGACGAATGTCTTTTTTCAGCCTATAAAACTATGTAACTATGTAATGTATCCCTAACTTTACTACATTAGCTAACCCATTAATAGAGCTGACAAAGACAAAAGGTGTCAAAAGTGGACCCCAGAAGCCAAACAGGCATTTTAGGCTCAAATGGAAACATTATGTCATGACCCAATTTCGATCACCCCAGATTTTACTAAATAATTTATTTTGAAGACTATTGCATCTGATGTAGGCATTGGAGCAGTTCTTTAGTTTACTCAGTTATGTATCTTAGAAGGAAAATGAACCCTCATGATCAACAACTTGACTTTAGAAACACTAAAGCAGGGGTGAGGAACCTTTTTTCTGCCAAGGGCCATTTAGATATTCTCGCTGGCCATCAACTTAAAAATTAGCCCCACATTGTATATTTTTCCCAGACAGCCCTCCCTTTAGTATTGATTTATGTGATGCTCCCCATTGCCCCAAGCCAGCTCCACATTGTATATTTATACCACCACCACCTCCTTTTTCTATTGTTTTATGTGATGCCCTCAGCCAGCCCCACATTGTGTTTTTATGCCACCGAGCAAGCCCCCTTATCATGTCAGCCCTGGCAGTCAGATTGCATCCATAGGACCTGCCTAGCACCCAGACGAGAAGCATAAGACTTGCCATGTTTGCCCCACAAACAGCCTCCCGGTGGCATCTTTGCCTCAAACAGCCTCACTGTGCCATCCCTTCCTCAACCAGCCTCCCTGTGCCATGCTCCCCCCACTTACACATGCATGCTATCACACACATATTCATTCACTCATACACAAATATTAATTCACATATACTCATTTACAAATATTCCCTCATTCAGATAAGCATTCATTCCCTCATCCACAGATACTTATTCACATTTACTCATTCACAAATATTCCCTCATTCAGATACTCATTCACTCAATCACACATACTCATTCATACACCCTCTTTCGCAGGGTCCGATGCTTCCCTTGGTGTTGCTCGCACTGCTTCCCCTGGGTGGAACAAGAGAAGTTTTACAGTGTGGGAGCAGTGCACAGGTAAGCAGCAGGCCCCTGCGAAAGTGATTTTGGGGGCTGGCCCAGTCACGGTTGTTGTCCCCAGACCAAATGATTTTGCGGCATTGTATGGCCCATGGGTTTCCCTGGTTGTTTGGGGGCGAAAGTGCCACATTTGGGGCATGCACATTTTTCAATGTTGAGCATTTGGTGATCCTGTGACCATGCCCTAATTGGTACATCTTTGAGCCTGGCCAGTTCAATGTACCCGGTAAAACCATATCTTTTTGAAAACTAGACATTGAAGGTAGTGTGACAATACGGATACCTGGAGCAGCCTCTCCCCCAGGATGTATCATCCAGAAAGCAGTGTTGCTGAGACCGGGGTCAAGTCGGTGACTGTATCTCCCCCAGGATGCTGGTCTCAGTAGGGGAAACTTTTGGTGCAAGGCTGAAGGGTCAGTAGACGGTAGCAGGTTTGACCTGAGCTGGAGTAGGCATCGAGTCCTTTAGCCACTGGATAGGAAGGCATGTATTGATCCCTCTGCCTCCAAGTAACAGCCCTTACAGAGGCTGCCAAGTGTTAAGCTCAATGCTGACAGATCTGAAGACTCTGCCGCAAACCTCCCAAGAAATGGACGCACACAAAACTCTTGGGGAAGACTTCTCTGTTTATTGCAAGGCATACAAGGTTATATAGGAAAACGAGGGGTGGGTAAAACACTACAAACAACCAACTACTTTGTATATAAAAGGAAAGTTAACATAAGGAGATTAACTCAGGCATTTCATTAATACAATACAATAGTTCACACCACAACAAAGGATCAATACCATCAAGATAATGGTATTGCAGACAGGAAGCAGCACCAATAAACATAACGGGATTATACAAGGCAGGAACTTTTAAACACATGAAATACATCCTGGGATACAATAGTTCACACCACAACAAAGGGTTAATAACATCAGCTCCAGATAATGGCAGTACAGACAGGAAACAGCACCAATAAACATAAAGGGATTATACAAAGAAGGAACATCAGTTTGAAAATACAAAATACACATTAATCCTTGTATGCCCACAAGTCTCAGACGGCTACCATCAAACTTCTCCCCCCAATTATAGAGGGCAGATTGGGATGGTCCCTCCCGAGACCTCACAATGTCTCACCTGCAATATGTACGAGAGATTTAGTTAAACATCCTCTTGGCGGGATAGTCCATCTGCATTACTATGAGCGCAGCCTGGTCTATATTGGACATTAAAACTATAAGGTTGGAGAGACAGACTCAGTGCAACAACCTCCCATTGTCCCCAGATACTCGATTCAGCCATAGCAGGGGGTTATGGTCAGTCATTACTGTAAACTCCCTGCCATAGAGATAGGGATGGAACTTTTGAAGGGCCCAGACTAAAGCCAGACATTCATTCTCAATGGCTGCATACCCTACCTCCCTATCCAGCAATTTCCTACTAAGGAAGGCTATGGGGTGTTCTTTTCCCTTTTCATTGATCTGGCTGAGGACAGCTCCAATACCAAACATGGAGGCGTCAGTTTGGACTACAAACCTCCTAGAGTAGTCAGGGGCTGCTAGTACTGGAGCATTGGCTAATATTTCCTTTAACTTTTGGAATGCCTGAGCACAAGCCGGAGACCAGATGACAATACGGGGTAAAGCCTTCTTAGTCAGGTCCGTCAAGGGTTTGGCAATACTGCTGTATGATGGCACAAATTTCCGGTAGTAACCAGCAGTGCCTAAGAAAGCCAAGACTTGTTTTTTGGTAGTCGGGTCGGGCCAGTCTACAATAGCAGCAACCTTTTGGGGGTCAGGTCTGAGATGTCCTCTTCCTACTTTATGACCCAGGTAGTTCACTTCTGCCATCCCTGCAGTCCTGCAGCTTGTATTCTGTATTCGGTCTAGTACATCCCCAAGGTGGTGTAGGTGTTCATCCCAGTTACAGCTATAGATGGCAATGTCATCGAGGTAAGCACAGGCATAACTCTGCGCTCCATCGAGCAAGCAATCCACAAGCCGTTGAAATGTGGCTGGGGCATTCTTCATCCCGAATGGCATAACCTTAAACTGGTATAGGCCAAATGGGGTGATGAAGGCCGACTTTCTCTGGTCCTCTTCCGCTAGAGGAATTTGCCAATAGCCCCGGCTGAGATCCAGGGTGGTCAGATACTGGGCTCCTGCTAATTTGTCTAAAAGGTCGTCTACCCGGGGCATGGGGTAAGCGTCAGTAACGGAGATATCATTGAGTCGACGGTAATCAACACAGAAGCGAGTGGTCCCATCCTTTTTAGGGACTAACACTACCGGCGATGCCCAGGGACTATCAGAGTGCTCAATGACACCCAGAGCAAGCATCTCTGCTATTTCTTTCTCTAAGTGGTGTCGCACTGCCTTGGGCACTCTATAAGGAGGCTGACGCAGAGGACGATGTCCTGCTGTGTCAACCCCATGCTGTGCTAGGTGCGTGCGGCCTGGGAGGGAAGTAAACATAGCCCTCCTAATCTCAAGTACCTGTCGGACCTGTCTGCCGGCTTTTTCTCCTAATTGGGAATTTAGGTTAACCTGGTCAAGAGAGATTGCCTTACAAGTCTCTTCAAGTAGATCAGGGAGAGACATATTCTCTTGTTCCCCCTGAGGGGCGATACAGATGGCTGTCACTGTCTCAGGACGTTCCACATAAAACTCTGGGGGGTCTTGCATTGCTACATATGTGGTATTGTTAAGTCGCTCACTGATGGTCTAAGGTCCGCACCACTTAGCTTGCAATTTGTTCTGGGGGTTAGGCACCAGAGCTAAAACTTTCTGTCCCACTTGAAACTCACGGTATCTAGCTATACGCTCATACCAGACCTTCTGACGTGTCTGAGCAGCTTGTAAATTATCATGGGCAAAACGGCTAGCGTCACTAATTTTTCCCGCAGTTCTAGAACATAGGGAAGGATAGCATTTTCTTCCGAGAGTGATTTTTCTTCCCAGTACTCCCGGAGTAGGTCTAATGGTCCCCGTACTTTATGCCCATATAGTAGTTCAAAGGGGGAGAATCCTGTTGATTCCTGTGGCACCTCCCGATAAGCAAAGAGGAGGTGCGGCAGATATCTCTCCCAGTCTGGCTCAGTGTCCACGAACGCCCCAATCATGCTTTTTAATGTGCCATTGAAACGCTCACAGAGACCATTGGTCTGGGGGTGGTAGGGGGCAGTCCGAATGGCTCGGCCCCCACACAACTCCCAAATTTGTTGTAGGAGATCCGAGACAAACTGAGCACCACAGTCCGAGAGGATCTCCCCTGGGAAACCTACACGGGTAAAAATAACAATAAGGGCTTCAGCTACCCTCTTAGCAGTGATGGAAGATAACGCCACTGCTTCAGGGTAGCGGGTAGCATAATCAACCACTGTAAGAATATATCGTTTCCCTGATCGGCTGGGTTTGGCTAATGGACCAATAATGTCTACAGCGACCCGCCAGAAGGGCTCCTGAATGATGGGTAAGGGATGTAAAGGCATTCGGGAGTGATCTCCACTTTTACCAACCCGCTGACAGGTATCACAGGATTTGCAAAAGTTACGCACGTCTCCTGTGACACCGGGCCAAAAAAAAGCCTTCAACAAGCGTTTAGTAGACCGTTTCACCCCCAAATGACCCGCCAGCGGAATCTCATGGGCGACTCTAAGAAGTGTCTCCCGGTAGGGTCGAGGTACCACTAGTTGTTTTTTCTCTAACCAGGGTTGTGCAGGGTTTGGGCTCTCTATTATACGATACAACAGTCCATCCTCCCATTGCACTAGACTCATGCTCTTCCCCCTGCCCCCTGAATCTGCTTGGGTTGACAAGGATTGGTCCCTTGCTACCTGTGGCTTAAAGTCAGCAGGGTGCGGCCAGGGTGCGGTGAACAGTCAAGGTCAGGAAAGTCAGAAGGCAGCATACTCACTGTAGTAGGGTCTCTGGCTGGTTCAGATACAGCTAGGTTGCCGTTGCCTCTGGTCTGGCTGCGAGTTACAGCAGTTATTTCTTCCTGCGGCCAGTATTGGCTAACCAACATTCCCAGATCATTTCCCAATAATCCGCAGGTAATCCATCCATTACTCCAACTACAACAGTCCCTTGTCCTGTCCCCCAATTCAGGTGGATCTTGGCAGTGGGGAGGGTATGGTAAGCACGCCCGGCTGTGCGGATAGTAACCTCCTGAGGTAACAGGTTATTTGGAGGTAGACATTTAGGTTTGACCAAGGTGCTAGTGGCCCCAGAGTCTCTCAATCCTGTGAAGGGTCGCCCGCCCACAGTAACAGCCTGCATATGTCTGTCTAGACTTGAGTTACTAGGTAGATGGGTAGTGTAGGCCTCATAGACAGTCTCAGTCACAGGAGAAAATTTGCAGTATGGTTCGCCTTGGACAAATCCCACAACAGCAGACCTCGGACATTGAGCTTGGACATGTCCAAATCCATTGCATCTGTAGCATTGTTTTCCGGAGGAGGACTGCCGAGGAGTAAAGGATGTGGTTCGGGTGGGAAAAGATGGTGTGTTCTCTGTCTTAGGTCTGGTGTTGCCAGCTGGCGCTTTGGCCCAAGGCAGTCTGGTCAGTGGCTCAGTTAGGAGGTTATGATGGCAAACCTGCATATCAATATCTCGATTTGCCACATACTCGTCTGCCAGCCGGGCATCATCACTGAGGGTAAGAGGTTTCCTATCCCTTACCTAGTTCCGAATGTCCTCGTGGCAGTGCCAAAAGAATTGCTCCATTAACATCAGCTGTTTTAGTTTATCAAAGTCCTGGATATCTGCCATTAGGAGCCACTGCTCTTAAGACCTGTTTATGCGACTGGCCCATTCACTATGGGTTTCTGAATCTTTCAGTCTATTATTTCGGAATTGCCGTCGATACATATTGGCGTTTAAGGCATATCGGTCCAAAATAGCTCTTTTTACTGTTGCATAATGGGGGGCCCCCTCACCTTGTAGAGCCAGAAAGGCAGCTTTAGCACGACCCGTAAGGTTACCTTGCAGCAGGGGAACCCAATCAGCCTCTCTGATCCGATAGACCTGGCACTGCTTTTCGAAGCCCTGTAGAAAGGCGTCAATATCCTCTTTAGTTTCATCAAAGGGTAGGAAGCATTGCCGAGTCACCCTTAAATCAATTTGTAATCCATGGGAGTCAGACTCCCCTTGTGTACGCTGGCTGCAGCTCTGCTGCTCCTCCCGAAGTTCCAAACAAATTTTATCCCGCAGTGCCAACTTTTCCTCCAAGGCGACAGGCCTATCATAGAGAGCAAGAACCTCCCTCATCCGGAGATCAAACTCTGTCTGTGGGGTAGCCATGTTGTGTTGTTCCCCATCCATGTTGTGCAGGGTTTGGATTAATGCTGCTTTTCGCTGCTGGCCAGGATCACCTCCTCGGGCAGTCACTAGTTCACGAAGAGTGAGAACAGTCAGCAGTTCATAGTCCATTGGTATTAGTGCTGACCAAGGTAGAGTAGGTACATCCCACCGCTTGCCACCAAATGTGACGATATGGATACCTGGAGCAGCTGCTCCCCCAGGATGTATCGTCCAGAAAGGAGTGTTGCTGAGACCGGGGTCTAGTCGGTGACTGTATCTCCCCCAGGATGCTGGTCTCAGTAGGGGAATCTTTTGGTGCAAGGCTGAAGGGTCAGTAGACGGTACCAGGTTTGACCTGAGCTGGGGTAGGCATCGAGTCCTTTAGCCACTGGATAGCAAGGCATGTATTGATCCCTCTGCCTCCAAGTACAGCCCTTACAGAGGCTGCCAAGTGTTAAGCTCAATGCTGACAGATCCGAAGACTCTGGCGCAAACCTCCCATGAAATGGACGCACACCAAACTCTTGGGGAAGACTTCTCTGTTTATTGCAAGGCATACAAGGTTATATAGGAAAACAAGGGGTGAGTAAAACACTACAAACAAAGTACTTTGTATATAAAAGGAAAGTTAACATAAGGAGATTAACTCAGGCATTTCATTAATACAATACAACAATCACACCACAACAAAGGATCAATACCATCACCTCAAGATAATGGTATTGCAGACAGGAAGCAGCACCAATAAACATAACAGGATTATACAAGGCAGGAACTTTTAAACACATGAAATACATCCTGGGATACAATAGTTCACACCACAACAAAGGGTTAATAACATCAGCTCCAGATAATGGCAGTACAGACAGGAAACAGCACCAATAAACATAAAGGGATTATACAAAGAAGGAACGTCAGTTTGAAAATACAAAATACACGTTAATCCATGTATGCCTACAAGTCTCAGATGGCTACCATCACAGGTAGTACAGCATAACTGCTATCATTATATACGGAGTAGGGCAACCACATCAGCCATGTTTTCTAGGACAAATATAATTTGTACATATTTCTGACCAGACCAGATATAGTGCTGCCCAGCAGTATGGAAAATGTATAACCGACTAATTGGTTTCCTTCCATGAGTATATAGTGATAGGACTTAGGCTGTACCCCCATTACCTAGATTCTAAGCTTCTCCTTTTGTGTTGGTGTATGTGATTTTTTTTTATTATTTTACTGACTGAATGTAACAGCGCTACAGAATCTGCTGGCGTTATATACATTCATATAATGTAATGTCTGGCTCAGTATAAAGTGATGGGAGTTATTATCTACTTTAGAGGATAACTCCCATCACTATATACTGAGCCAGGCACTGATGGCGTACAGCATAACTTAAACCACTATACACGGAACAAGACATTGACAATGGTGCAGTATAACTCCCATCACTCTCACACACTTACTAATGCTTTCTCACCCTTCCTCCCTCTCTTTCCCTCTCTCTCTCTCTTTCCCTCCTTGTCTTCTCTTTCTATCGCCCCCCACCTTGATTCTCTCCTCATCTCCATTCTCCTTAATGCAGTATTAACACACTTATTGACTATTCTTAGTGATTTCATTGTATTTGTGTTACTTGAAATTCCTTTTTCAATATTTCATGTTACAGCTTGACATGAGCATGTGCTCACGTAAAATCCTTGTGTCCAACCTACCATCAATGGCTGAAGATAATCTTATGGACAAACTGGAACTGTTCTTCTCCAAGGGCAGGAATGGTGGAGGTGAAGTGGAGGGCAGAGAATTTCTAGCCGACTCTAAAAGTGTCATTCTCAAGTTTTTTGAAGATGAAGGTAAAACATCTTGATCAGCCTGATCCCTGTCAATTAGTTGAGCATGACAAGTCATTTTCACTCCTGTTTTAGGTGAAATATAAATATCTAGTAAAAACTATAGTAAAAGTGTGTGAAATGTGTGTTATCCCTTTGAAGTCCTGACTGCACCGACCATTGTAGGTAAGCCAGTGAATTTAAATATCATTATGTTTGGAGAGGGATGGCAAGAACATGTTGTCCCACTACCTGTGTGATTTACTTCCATAAAACAAAAAAAAACTGTATTTATTCCCTGACTGAGTATATTTAAAAAAAGGGGTCATAGTCAACGTAAAATGTCTTAAGTGTAATGAGATTAACTTTTAACTGAGAGAGGTTGGTAAGTTGAGAAGTTTAAGAGCAGTTAAGTTAATACAGTGAGGAAAATGTAAGCATACAACATAGAACAGGGGTGTCCAACGTGCGGCCCTCAGGCCAAATGCGGCCCGCCAGACTTCGAGGTGCAGTCCGCGTGAGTGAGCAGGGAAGGACTGGCCCACTGTGAAATTTACCGGTGAGCCGGCCGGTCCGTGGACCACATTCAAAGCGGCTGCCCGCTTTGTGGCAAGGAGAGGTTCATCACATCGGAGGAGTGCAGTGATTGCTGTTAGTAATCATATATATTTAATATAGCAATGACACTCCTTTCATGCACAAGCAGCCAATACATGCACATAACCTACAGATTCCATGTGCCCTGCCCCCCCACTTACACATCGATGCTATCACATGCATATTCATTCATCAAAAACATTAATTGCCTCATTCACGTATACTCATTCATGTGCCCTCCCCCACCTTTACCTGAATCGTAGATTTTCCGGTGCAGCTTGTGTACTTAACACAGGGGCGCTGTCTCCCTCTGCGTTGCTCGCCGTCTGTTTGAACTTCTCTTGACCTGCCCAGGGAGTCATGTGAGGTGACCCGCATTCACGGAGCAAGAGACGCTGCTGAGCAACACAGAGGGAAGTGGCAGGGCCCCTACTGGCGTGTGTGTGTGTCTGGGTGGCAGTGTGGCAGAGCCTGTCTTGGTGTGTGTGTGTCTGGGTGTCGGTGTGCCAGAACCTGTCCTGGTGTGTGTGTTTGGGTGCCGGTGTGGCAGCAC
>VKOC01020404.1:0-20419 GCA_009364415.1 Spea multiplicata
ATGTACCTTGCCTTCCCAAGCCTCTCAACCAGTTCATCCACTCGGGGCATGGGGTACGCATCAAACTTTGAGACCTCATTTAATCTCCTGAAGTCATTACAGAACCTCCACGTCCCATTGGGCTTTGGGATTAGCACAATGGGGCTTGACCATTCACTAGTAGATTCCTCATCACACCTAATTCAAGCATGCGCCTGATCTCAGAGGATACCGCCTCTCTACTTGCTTCTGGTATCCTGTATGGCTTCAGGTTCACTTTACTGTGAGGCTCAGTTTTAATATGGTGTTTTATGAGGTGGGTACGGCCAGGTAGGTCCGAAAACTTGCGTCTGTTTTCCTGCAGGAACTCCCTCACCTCCTGCTTCTGGGGCACTGACAGTGCCTCTCCTATTGTTACTGGGGGAACTGGTTGCCCCACTTCTTTGACCCCTGCCTGGGTCGCCCCCAAAGACTCCCGCTCTTTCCACGGCTTGATCAGGTTTACGTGGTAAACCTGGAAGGGTTTTCTCCTGCCCGGTTGATGGACCTTGTAGTTCACCTCACTCATCTTCTCTACAACCTCATAGGGACCCTGCCACTTGGCTAAAAACTTACTTTCGACGGTGGGCACTAAAACCAGGACCCTGTCCCCAGGATTAAAGGTCCTCAACCTGGCAGATCTGTTATAAATTCTGCTCTGGGCCTCCTGTGCTCTTTGCAGATGCGTTTTAACTATAGGCATCACTGTTGCTATTCTGTCCTGCATCTGAGCCACATGTTCAATAACACTTTTGTATGGGGTGGCCTCGGTCTCCCAAGTTTCTTTGGCAATATCTAACAAACCCCTTGGATGTCGGCCATAGACTAACTCAAAGGGGGAAAACCCTGTAGACGCTTGGGGCACCTCCCGGATAGAGAACATGAGGTAGTTCCAGATGGGGTCACCAACTTAATGGGGGCCACAGGGTAAGCTACAATATCCCCGTGGACGCATAGCACTCTTATGTGCTTGTTCGGCACATAGTCCATAGCCACAAGGCCGGCCCGAACCAAAGTCACCAGGCTACCCGAGTCCAAAAGTGCCTTCACGAAGCAGTCACTTATCTTCACCATACAAAAATGCGGCTCAGTCTCTGATTCTGGCATGGCCGCACAAACAGGTTCTGCAAATAGGGACTGACGCCGACTAGCTTCACACACCATGGGCTCTGAGTTAAGAGGGCAATAGGCGGCTATGTGTCCCCACTCATGGCACCTCCAGCACTGGGGGGTCCCTGGCCTCTTTAGTAGGGGGCCCTTTCTAGGATTGTGGGGCCCCAGGGGTTCAGGATCAGTCTTTTGCCCTTGCCCAAACTCTAGAGCCCTGCTCTCTCTCACATTTTTCCATACACCTCCAGCTGGAACTCTCTTACCCAAAGATGTCGCGGGTCTGACAGTCTTGGAAGGTGTTGGTGCCGCAGGGACCTCACGGAGGAAGTCCTCGGTTGCTATGAACCTTTCCACCATGTTGACAAGCTGCTCAGCAGTTCTGGGGTCTCCATGCCCAACCCACCGTTGTAGCTCCGCCGGGAGGGCGTGGAAGTAGTGGTCCACTACCACCTTTTCCACAATCTGGGCCGGTGTAGTGGATTCAGGTTCCAGCCACTTATGTACAAGATGAATAAGATCATACATCTGGGACCTGGCAGGCTTGTCTATGGTGTATTTCCAACAGTGGACTCTCTTGGCCCGAACAGCGGGCGTAACACCCAGGCGAGCAAGGATCTCCTTGTAAAGTCCCGGACATCCTGCTCCCTGAGGTCATAGTAGGCCTTTTGCGGTTCACCAGTCAGAAAAGGTGCAATCACTTCTGCCCACTCTGCAACTGACAGTCTCCCTCTCCCCCACTCTCTCAAATACATTGAGGTAGGCCTCGACGTCGTCATCGAGCGTCATTTTTTTGTTGAACAGCCCTCCTCACATTAACAGTCTCAAGGGGGCTTGCCTCCACTCGTTGGGGCTGAGCCACAACAGTCTCTCTGAGCGCAGCAATCTGCTCCATTAACAGGCGATTCGTTTCCTGTTGTTGGGCTGTTGCGCATGTTGCTGGGCTTGAAAAGCCTCTGCATGAAACTTCCGTTGCTGTTCCAAGGCCTGCTCATGTCTCAGGTTAGCCTGTATCAGCTGCTTTATCACCTCCTCCATTGTGCCGGATGGGCCTTACAGTGCTGCAGCTTTCACTCAGGACATATGCTTCCGGCCCTTTAAAATGTCCACAAAAATTCAGATGCAGTGCACTGTACCCGCATTCTCCACCAATTGTAGGGAACAGCTCACGCATGGGGCGGCAATGACAGTATTCACACAGGTTTCAAACGTAAAGCGTGTTTATTTAGATGCTGTAGGCACAGAGCACCTTGTAAACAAAACAAACTCTAAGCCTGCCCGGCTCTAACTAAACATCCGGATACCTCTCTACAAGCCTAAGGTCTGGCACAAAGCAAAGTAACAGGTTTTCCATAGGTAAAGCTTCATACCTGGTGGGCTGCAGCACTGGCTGTAGCTGCTCCTTCACTCAGTTTCTCCTTCCCCCTTCAAACATAACAGCCCTCTCTTTTTAAGGCTTCCTCCCCAGTAATGAGCTTAGGAACCCTCACCTGAGGGCTCCTGGGTTTGCTACCGTGCCTGGCTGAGGAAACCAGGTGAGATATATATCCCAGCAACCACTCTCCCATACACTTTTACCAATAATATATATAGTTGTGTGTGTGGGTAATATATATCTTTATATGATATATAATATATATGTATATGTATTGTAACAAGGTGCAGGGTGTTGTCGTGGAAGGGGTATACATTCCCCCTCGATTTTGCAGGGTTTTATACGACATATAGGGCAGGCTGGTGCTCCATCCCGCAGTTTACATGCACCTGGACTGACACGGGTTCCAGGCCGGGAGTTTAAGCTGACTTCAATGCACTGGTCAGCTGCAAGTAATTAGCTGCACTGACTGCAATATAACCTGACCTGTTGGACAGAGGGAGGGGAGAGAGAGTTTGTTTGGAAGCAGCAGGGCTAGCTATGCAAAAAAGAGACCATCAAAAAGGTTGGTGGGATTATGTTTTGTTTTAGTTTAAACCCTTAGTAGTGAGGGAGTTATATGTTAGTAAGCGCTCAGACGAGCTAGGCTTTTGTTTGTAGGGAATTTGTGTACTATGTAATCCTGTAAATATCTTCATATGTGGACTACAAATAAATCGTGGGTGATTACCTGAGATGTGGCGTTAATACCCTAGAGGACCGTGCTGTTTGGTACCCTGTGTGGGTGCAGGATCACAGTATATAGAGAGGGGGGTCATTTTCAGTTTCGGTCAAGTGATTGCTGAATTTTCGGTCCAGAATTTTCATTTTGATGCATCCCTATACTAAGCCAGACACTGAAGCAGTAGGCCTACACCACATCAATGTTTGGCTTAGTATATAGTGATAGGGGTTATGCTACATTATTGGCAATGTCTGGCTCAATGTATAGTGATGGGTGTTGTGCTGTGCCTCAGTATATATATTGATAGGTGTTATGCTGTACCACCGTAAATGTCTGCCTCAGTATATAGTGATAGGTGTTATGCTGTACCCGTCAATGGTATGCGGTTTTTCCCAATAAAAAAAAATAATATATATATTGATCCTTTATGCAGCCCGGAGCCCCCGCTCATGATTCGCTCATAATTAATTTTTGCGGTGAAAATTTCACCTTTAGTATAGACCATGGAGTCAAAAGGGTTAGAAATATATAGCTCCACACCCTTGCAATGTGTTTTTGTTTGTTTCAGCTCCACCAACTTTATATGGACTGTAGAACCATATTGTGTGCACAATATTTTGGCTGTGGGAACAATTTTGCACAACAGAAATTTTCTGCGCACATCACCCAAGAAAAATTAGAGGGAACATTGGGGGTGGTAACAGCATACAGAGGTAGGGCTAGCTCAAGTCACCCTCTAGATGGTGGGAGAGAAGTGAGACTGGCCAGATATCATGCCCCTGTCTGGAGAAAAAGAAACTGACACAGAGACCATAGGAAACAGGTTGCAACTCCAAGTTTAAATAAGGAACATTCCCAGTAGTGCACATTTTATTGGCACTGAGGGTTTACATTGCTAGGAGAAGAAGAGGTTACATACAACAGGAAACAGATTAACACTATTAACTCATAACACAACGAGAGAGTGCAAAGACACTCTCACCACACAAACAACAATAGCAATTACATAACAGTGGTAAAGGGATTAGGTAAATTATCCAATGCAATACAATACTCACACAGATCTGTTGGTAGATTCTAACTGGATGTGCGGTAGATCTGTAAGAGTCCCCAGTCAAATGTAAGGTGAACTATTTGGTGAGCATCTATACAGTGTGTTTAGGATTTGACTGTCACTGTGAGTGGGGCCCTTTTCCACAGTGTATATCATATAGTGAAACACATATATCATATAGTGAAACACATATATCATATACTGAAAATTTTCATATACCATATACTAAAACAGATGGAGTGAAATTTGTATACTGAAAGTGGTCATCAGTCACATGATCATGACCCTGACAGGTTGACTCCACCTCCTTGAGCTCATTCTGAGCTTGCTGGTAAACTGTGTAGGCCTCTCCATTGAACTGGGTAAGTTTTTCTTCCCATTGTTTTTGTACATTTGAGCCCTTTTGTTTCATTTAATAATTTTCTGCATTTTGAATTGTGTATTATATACATTTATGTTAGTATCTGTGAAATGCTTTTACTGTGGTTCAATTAATTTCATTGCTAATGCTTGTTTAAGATGGCATGATGCTATCATGTGAGTTTTTGGATGGGGGTTCTGGGGTGAGATGGGGACTTGCTTGTTTTGATCTTTTTTGGGCATGTGGGATTAATGTTGGAAGTAGTGATGATTTTTGGGGTTCGTGGGGTTACATGTGGATGTGCTGCCTTGAGATGGTCTGTTGTGGGATTAGTGGTTTTGGGGAGTGGAGGAAGTGTTATTACTTCAGGTTTTTTTTTTTTAATGAATTCTGCCATTTCATTATGTTTATCTTTTCATTGAAAAGAGTGTAATGTAGGTTTAATGTTTTTATTTTAAACTAATTGGATTGGTTGGTGAATTTTGTTATTGATGTCATTGATGGAAATTTGCTGTTATTGAGACCTTCTTGTTGTGTTGGGTTTTTAAAATTTTCTTTTCCTTTTCAGGTTCTGTGTAGGACTTGTTTTTGCATTTTTTTGGAATATTTAATACGTTTTTCCAGACACATTGACGATTAGTTCTAAAAGGTATGTGGTGCATTAACCACACAAGACATAATGACATATAGGGGGTGCATGCACATAGTGAAATACAGTGGTACACTATAAATATAGGGACACACAGGGTGGTACATAGACAAAAATAAGGACATGGGGGGACATACAAGCATAGGGACACAGGAGGACACAATATAAATATTAAAACACATGGGGGCACAGAAACATAGGGGCCCATAGACAAACAAAATAAAACCATAGGTACACAGTCACACATATATATATACGGGGAGACACACAAAGACACTCATAGGGACACATAGAGACCAATACACACAGGAACACACAGGGTTACATAGAGGGGTACACTTGAAAAGTAGTTCATTTGCATATCAAAATACAGGTAATGTCAGAGACATGAGGAAACCTTTTCCTAATTCATGCATTTGCTTGCATATCTGTTAATACAATGTATAGATTATTCTTCATCTTTATTTACTCTGTATTCACAGTATAAGCAATGATGAGGTTGACTCAGTAACCTTTAATATGGCTACATCACATGGAGAGTGTCCTTACTTTGTGAATTAAATTCATCCCATTTGTGAAAGGAAGAAAATACCTACAAATTGTTGCTTCTCCCTTTCCAAGTGTCGCTTGAGCTCAGTATACTTTTGATGCTCAATTTCTGATTTATCTTTATTTTTTCGTTGAATCCTTAAAATAATGGGTAGATGTAATATATTGACAGGCCCTGCATCTCCCACATATATACATGCCTTCAGGTTTCTTTCTGAGCCAAGTAGAGAATTCATTGGTTGGTGGTGGGAGATAACTATGAACTAATATATCTCTGAGGTTTTTGGACCTTCCCGTGTTGATCGTTGGATATGGTAATAGTGCCTTAGATGAATGAGGATCATTGTATAAAGTCTGCCAGTCGATCTTGGAGATCCTCTCAATATCCCTCCATGACGCATGTCGCTCTCTAAGGGAAGGTAAGTACACCAAATTTCTTCAGGACTCGAATGATTATAGAACTGGCAATGTATACTTACTTTACATTTTAGGGCTTCCTACCAATCACACACAGATACCTCAATCTCAGAGACAGTGGGGGCCCAGAGGACGCAGGAAATAGGCATACCAGGGCCCGCTATTATCAATTTGTCATCAGTGGAATTACAGTCAAACCACATCTATTTACTACAAAAGGGTCTATCATTTATACCTACACCAATAAATTTCTTTGGATTAAGGATCTACATTTCGATTACACCAGATTAATATGGAAAAACAGGCAAGATATTTAGGGGTATCTATAGAGGACTATAGTCACCACATTCAATGATTAGTTTAGCTACTAGATGAAAATTTGGAAAACCTAGCACTTAATCTTACAAATCTCAGACCACAGAGTAGATTTACCCCTCATATAGCTAGGTATGAAGTTATGAACATATCATGATGTTCTTGAAACTAGTGACGTCAGAAATTGATTTCCAAACAATGGTCCAATCTATCAGTTACAATAGAAACCCCTAACTGAATTACAGGGCAATAAGAATTTAGTAATAAAATCATCAGAACGTAGTAATATAGTTCTGATGGATCATGATAGATATTCAAAAATGGTACTCGATATTTTAGATGATAAGACCACATATAAATTAATTTTACGGAGGGAATTTAAGGACATCTTGAATGAGGCTTTTGAAAAACATCTTATTTCCTGTAATGAATATGAATTTATCTTTAACCTCAAGCCCACTATACCTGTTTCTATTGTTTACCAAAAATCCATAAAAATGCAGTTAATCCACCAGGGAGACCGATTGTATCAGGAAGCAATAATCTTA
Source organism: Spea multiplicata (assembly GCA_009364415.1). NCBI lineage: Eukaryota > Metazoa > Chordata > Amphibia > Anura > Pelobatidae > Spea > Spea multiplicata. Next base: position 7,118 of record VKOC01020404.1, read on the forward strand.
CGGAGAAAGCAAGTATCGACATTGATCGGATTCTACGTCCCTTTGTGGTGGGACTGGGTTCATATGTTCAAGACACTAAGGCAGCATGAACAAAAATGTCATCATGTAAGGTGCTGCCACATATTTTTTTATGCAGTCTTGATGTGGAATCACTCTACACCTGCATCCACCATGACCAGGGTCTACATGCAATGGAGTTTTATTTACAATATAGAAGAGGTAACTTTCTGTAGGCTGCTGGCTAGATGCGATATAGACTTGCAGTCTATAGAGGAGGAGTCCTAATTTTTCTGCAGCAGTAGGGACACATCCCTGCCGCTACATGGGAGATCATGCTGTTACATTTTTAAATGCCCGATCACGCGATCAGGCATTCCCTTCCGGGTCGCGTCGCTGCTGACGTCACCCGGAAGATTGTCGGAGGACAGGATATCCCCAATCACTCAGATGAGGCACAGATCACGGACACTGTGATCTCTATGCAAGGGGTGGGGGTTCAGCATGTCAGTGTTCAGACCATCAAATTAGTCATCCCAGAAGGAAGCCTCTTCTAAGGATGATGCACAAGAAAGCCTGTGTTCCAAAGTAGACCATTACTGTGTTGAATAGGAGGTGTATCCATGCCCAAATCCAAGTGTTTCAGGTCTGTGACATTGTCTTTAGTAGGAAAGGCATCTTACATTAGCTATCAAGATCATATCTTGTGTTCTTTTTAAGATTGGTGGTGGCTTTTTCATAGGTAGGCATGGATTTGAAACCATCATCTAGGTAGGAATCACTTTCAAAATGTCTGACAACTGTATCATATATGTTTTCTCAATTTCTTGTACTATTCACCTTAGTCTATATATTGCTACTGCAAGTTACTGTTTACAAATACATGTACTCTTGTGTATTCTAAATTCTCTTCATTAGCATCATTGTTGCAGTTATGGATCCTCTGCCCGGCTCCATCACGGACGGCCCTGGGGAACTTTCAACTGCTACTTCTTGGAGTCTTCCCCACGAATCGGGGTGCTTTTTGGACTGGACAATCTATGGACCCAAGCTATCCAGCAAAACCCCGAAACCAGTGATAGGGCCATGTAGGCATTACTGTACTTGGTGGCCAGACTGTGGTGCCAGGCTGTCTGGGCATGGTATTGTGATAATGGAGTCTCGGAAGAAGAAAGCACAGTTTGGTGGGTATACCTAGTCAGGGTACTGGTCATTCCATCATAGTTTCTTTCCCAAAATGGATTAGAACTCCTAAGAGACTGGGACCAGTGGTAGTGCAGTTTAAGCATGCTTATTTATAAATACTTAAAAATATTGAAACAAAATGTTCGTTCATTTTTTTTGATTATTCTTCAAAGTATACTACAAAGAAGCAAGACTACGCTTGAGTTTTGTTATTAGCTGACCTTCTCTCTGGGGCATACAAGGGGCTACCCAGCGGTTTGAGAAAACATCCTTATCATTAACTTGAGGAACGCTTATCTTTAAAAGAATAAGCTATTTTATCTTTAATAGAATAAGCAATGCTCTTAGGTGATCATCTCAAATGAGGGGAGCATAATCGTGACAGACATGATCTGTTTGTTCACACAAGCCACATCTCAGGGTCTCTCTTTATGCATAATAATTATAGTCATATAATTATAATTATTTTGTAATGCCTCTGTATATAGTCTGTACACATCATGTTCCCTTGGTGTTCTCGTACCGGTTCAAAATAGTTTAGAAAGCACCAGCCCCGGTCAGAAGGGCCATTTCTAAACTAGGGAAGCAGCAGCGTATCAGGGTCATGTGAGCCTGAGGCGAATCTGAGTGTGCGAGCAGCCAGGGATAAAGCTGCTGGAGTGGTAATTAAGAAGTAAGCGTAGGGGGACGGGATGTTGTATATGTGTGCATGTGATCATGTATGTGTAATTGTGTGTGAGAGCATGGATGTGCAGGTATGTGTGAGTATGTCACGTGAGATGGAGTGTGTGTTAGTGAGTATGAGTGAGTGTAATATGTGTGTTTTCCTATGTGTGCCAAATAAGGCACAGACAAGATGTCTGGGGGGCAATGATGGCACAGACCAGCTGTGACAGGGGAGGCCCCGGGGCAATTTTCACACCAGGGCCCTGTGGTTGCTAGCTAAGCCCCTGGCTCTATTGGCAGCATTTGGTATGGGAATTGCATCCATACTGTTCAACAATTTATTGCTGTTGATAAGTGTGGGGAAGGGCAACTGAATATTGTCTGCAATAAAACCTACTATGTAGCCATTTTAACTCTTCCTTCCATCATTTCTATCATTCCAGCATGGGTACTAAGAGTAGAAGGAGGAGGAACCCCTTTATGTTGAACTGATTGAAGGAAAGTCCCTGCAAGCATTCAATTGCTTTGATCATCTAAAACAGCATACAGTGTGATCGTATTCTCAGGCTACTCTTTGAGATATACATTGACTAGACATGTTTTACAACAAGATCTTCTGTTGAGGCATTCTCCACAGACTTCTGTGCATTTAGAGGCAAAAGTAGTTCAGATTTTTGTCTCATGAAGCTCCTCCCATCATAATATTGCTACAGGCAGGGCCTTAGATGTTCAGGCGCCCTCTGCGGACCAGTGCTCTGCAGACTAATTCTCCCCCACCTTGGTGAAGTCTTGTGGTAGGAACACGAGGCCTCAGTCTCTGTCCTGCCGTGGCGCGCGCAGCTTCACTGCTGAGCATCGGAATATGATGTCATATTCCGGTGCTCTTCATTAGGCACTGCACCGCGATAAAGGCCTCAAGCTCCCACCACCGCAGTCAGGGCAGCGTTAGGGAGCTGAGGAGACAAAGGGGGCCGAGCGGTTGCTAAAAACTTTCATGTGCGACCACTCGGCGCCCCTTTCTCTCCTCCTCCTCTCCCTGCCACACAGCTCGCACACCCCTAAGTCCGTCCCTGGCAACAGGAGTATAGTAAGTTCAAGTGGCAGAGAATGGCGTGTCTCTTGGTGGAGAGTGAACACATTATGTCGCACTTGCAATGTTTAACCGTGGCTTTGCAGTCTTCAGAAATACGCTTCTGTATCTCTTGAGAAACTCTGTGCATATTTTGCAAATGGTTTTCTCTAAACCTACAACAATTCTAAGACGTTGAGGCTTTTTGTGCACTGGACATTCAAAGGTGGGTTATTTACTTTCTTATTGTATATATTCTGATCAGAAAGCAAACATGCAGGATATGATATATCAGTCCTTTCCATAGACACTTTCCTTCCACTGTACCTTGCAGTGATATTTTCATTTTTTTTAATGCTGTCACGGCTATATTTGATTTGCTGAATGTATAACTTGGATTGCTATATATTTGCTATCCCTTGAATGAACTTAGAGAAAAATGAGAAAATACCTTATTGTATCTTGAATCCTGAGTAGCTCACATTTCTTTAAGACTGTACGGGAGCTTGGAATTAACCATATTTGCTCAATGTGCAGTCTTGAAACTTATGATTATCTTTGATTTAAACTTTGGAAAAGTTCTGTCCACAATAGTAGAAGTAGTTTTCCAAACTCCTGGAAGGTCATACCATACTTGCAAAGTAAGACACTTCACCCATTTGTCCTTACAGTACCTGTTCATTAGCATTGAATGCATTGCTTGGGTCATAATAATGGAATGTTGATAAAATGTAAGTATTTTCTTCAAGTAAGCAGCAAAACCAAAATACATTGTGCTTATCTTTCCCTGGGGCTTCAATTTTACTGTAAGGGCAAACAAAATTAGCCAAAGTAGGCCGTAAATACCACCCATCCACTACTTTCTGTCATTTGGAGTAGCAGTATTAGTCCAGTGTATAAGAATGCAAACAAACAGAATGTTGCAGAATCTTGTAATACCTTTGTTATTGGATTTAACACTATCTAAAATAATGAGCTTTCGGGAGTCCTCCGATTATCAAGTCAAAAGCATTTCTAAACAATCAAGTGAAAAACACAGTTTAAAACTAACCAGTACATGTTCTAATACGGGGTTAAAACAACAAGGTAGAGAATTTGCAGGCAAAAAACTTAAGAGGGTTGTAAATATAAAATAGTGGCATATACTGCACAGATAAGGCTAGAGGGGGGGAGAAAGCAGGGGTAAGCATGTAAAAATAAGGCACAGGTTATAGGAAGTTTTGATAATGTGCTAAGAAGCTCAAATCCACATTAAGTCCTCTGTTTTTGCAGTCATAAAAATGTATCATTTTGGCATCAAATGTCTTTTCTATATATATATATATATATATATGATACATACATGAAATAGTTATATTTCAATCCTATGTTTGAATATTCTCCATAGGAAGTTACATGAACAAAAAAACTAAAATATGTAAGATATACCTCAGGTGGTATGGGTTTCTAATACTTTACAAGTGTGGCACCTATTTCAACTAAAGAAGCCTTTTTTGGATCAAGAAATGTGTCGGCAGTTTATAAAGCTTCTAGTTAAAAATGATCTCATCTAGATAATAACTAGGCTAATTATAGAAATATCACCATGTGAAAATAAACACTATTCAGGAGTTTACAGTGAGAGTCATTCAATAGAAATAATTCATATATTAATAAACTGAACAATATAAAATAAATTTTCAGCTATTTTCTCTACTTCCTCCACTTTCATTACACTGATAAGAAATATTTTGCGATCATAAAAGTACAAGGTGGATTTTGTCCTCCTGAAAGCTCTGCTTCAATGACAGACAACTAAACTGAATCTCTTTACAACTTTCTGACTTCATCAAACCTTATCAAATTATTACAAAAAGGAATTTGTTCAATTGCAGTAGCTATGCATTAAAATACTGTTGAAAGTGATTTAATAACCTGGAAGACCCTGCACATCTTAATCAAATATTAATGCAGCTGATTCTGCTGCCTTATAACCATATTACAGGCTCTGTTGGATTCTGATTATTTGTAGAGTAATATATTTTCTGTGTGTGAATGCAAATATATTTTTATTGCCTGCTATTATAAACTAAACAGTCTTTCCCTGAAGATGCTAAAATATAATATACTCCCTGCATTCACTTCAATGATATTGAAAATAAGGAACTATATGTTTATCAAGTATACACAGCTGAATCAAGGCATTAGTGTCCCAATAAGTTGAACATTTGTTGGGACAACTGGCAGCTGGGATGTGAGCTAATACAAATTAGTATTCTAATGCAACCTTAAGCAAAATGGCAAATCGTTTTTTAATCCAGGGGCATAATATAACAAATTTTCCTGGGGTTCATAAATTATCACTTCCAAGACAGCTGTACAGTAAGCTACCATTTGACTCTTTACTTGCTTCCTGCCAATATATAGCCTGGGTGAAATGCTGCTTCTCTGGGTCTCCGCTCTGGATCGCAGGAGTGGTGTTGTGGCATGTCTGACTTCCTGCCCACTTTCCCTCTAAAAATGGCGTGTGTCCTGCAACGTCAACGGGACCTCCGACCAAAGTCAGCGGCACCTCCTATCCATATCCCTGGTAGCCAGAAAGTTCCCAGGTATGCCAGGTTTTATTATCTACTGTGGTTGGAGATGGCTGAATTACTGTGGAACCCTGTGTTATGGCTAGCTTGATTAATTTAAAAAAACAGCTGCATGGGGGACGTGGTCTGCATGGCGACCTAACCAGATGCTGAAAGGGAGAGCTCCGCAACCTAACAGCCATTCAGCAAATCATCTGCATCCATCTGTGGCTATTCCTATCCCGCACGATTCCCCCCTCTGCTCCCTACCTATGTCGGTACATCGCTCGCAAAAATCAACGAAAATGTCATACTTTTTTGACCCAAAAATAAGAAAGAAGATTCTAACACATTTAACATTTCTTCTAACCCCAATAATATAAAAGGACCATATGTAATTATTGGTATAGGCAATAGTCAAAGATATGCAATCATTGTTCATAAATAAATGATCATTAAGATGTATTAATAGGCTTCAGGGTTTCCTTGACCTTAAATATGGAATGAAGGATTTGCTGAACAGGCATGGTATAGTTGTGACTGTAAAAGGGCATTACAGTATGCGTACAGTGACCACCTAAAATAGGGTTTTACCTTTGCATCTAAGTGACTGCCTATTTTTGACGCACATACATATTTATGTGTTGTCCCCGATCCGAAGTTTGTATTGGCCCTATATTTTTATTACACATCCCCCACGGGATTTGAGCCTACCACATGCTCCAGATGATGACTCTGACACATTGATAGGCCGCATCCCTGCTTCCCTGTCGCACCCTCCTACTCCCACACAACTCCCACACGATGGACCTGATCAAGAGCCCCAAGGACTTACCTCACAAACAATGAAATCTCTTTTACGGAAAATGAGGGACCAGATCCGACAAGATATACAAGAAATAGCTTCTTCCCTCCAGAGATACTTGGATGGCCTAGGGGATGGTACTTATCACTTAGAACGCCGCATGGAGGAATTTGCCGATGCCCATAACGCGCTGGAGGATAGCCAGACCTTGACGCTCTCGGAATTTGCGGCACTTCGTTCAAAAATTATGGACTTAGAAGACCGCTCGCGGCGCAACAACATTCATCTTAGAGGCATCCTGGAGGAAGTGGATCAGGTGGCCCTACCTGGGTTCGTGCAGGAACTCTTCAAACTTCTTCTAAGAGACGCCTCCATCACGGACATACGCTTGGATCGTATTCACCGAGCCTCATGCCCGAAAACACTACAATCCAAACTTCCACGAGATGTCTTTACAAGGATCCATTTTTTGATATTAAGGACAAAATAATACAAGCCACCAGATGCAAACCAGATTTACCTCCTCAATATCAAAATATACTATTACTCACAGGCCTTTCCCAACTTACCCTCCAAAGACGCCGATCCTTTGCACCAGTCACAAGCATTCTACGTTCACATCGGATCCCCTATCGCTGGGGATACCCCATCCGCCTCCTGGTCTCCAGAAACGGTCCACAACCGTCTTTGACTTGCCGGAAGATGGCCTTGCCCTCCCGAAGACATGGGGCATAGATTCCACTGAGGAACCTACACCTCCTCGCACGGACACCATAACCAAGTCCGTGTCTCCCCCAAAAAAACTGCGAAGGGACTAGTTGGTGAACACCTGATGCTCCTTCTGTATTAAGATGAAGACCTCTTCCTCAATCGCCTAATGATAAGTCTAAACGCTCTTAATTTCACATCTTAAGCTTTCTAACCATGCAGCTAAGTCTACTTTTCCTGGGTGCGCCTCGGGTGCCAGCCTGTGGTACTCCTCTTTCCGCTGTTCCTACACCCCTTACCCCCCTTAACCCATACTCACCTCTCTCACCATTTAAATCAGGAAAAAGCTTTCGCCCTTTTCTTCTCCCTCTCCTCCCTTCATGACAGAGCCAATTCATGCAAAGTGTTCATCACAACACTTTTTACGCTTTCTATTATCAACATTTTCACATACAAGCTTATGCCTAGTTCGATATCCTCTCCCGCCTTGGTCCTGGGAAGCAGGACTTTGTTAGCCTTTGATATAGGTTTAACCCCATCCTCCATAGGCTGAGCGGACTCCTACTGAGTGAGTCTTTCCTGTGACTTACTTCACATCCCCCTTAGTGGTATTTACAGCCTTAGCACACTCTGTTTTCTGAAAGGAAAGTTTGTTCCTGTTTTAATTGTTTTACATATGCTATTTGTTTCTTATTGTTTTGTGCTCTATATAACTTGGGGAAACTTAACAATGACGTGTTCTGTGTCGTTCGGGTGTGGCCCTGCAGCTCTCCCTTTCCCTAGATGGGGTGTCGCCCACCGCGGGTCCTATCTCCACTGCCCACTCACTAAATTTTCCTAATGGCTGAACTTAAGTTACTTTCCATAAACGCTAAAGGCCTCAACACACCTCAGAAATGCACCCTCCTTTGGAGTGAGGCCAAAAAACTCAAAACTGATATCCTCTGTCTCCAAGAGACTCATTTTAAAAAATCACACAAAGTTCTATTATTTTTTAAGCATTTCAATTTTATTTTCTAACCATTTACGCAAAAGCCTAGACCAGCGGGGCAGATACCTCATATTAGTTTGCGAGATTAACTCCATAATGTACACAACTGCATAATTTACGCTCCTAACTCTGCTCAGAAAACATTTTTTACCTCCTTTCTCCAAAAGTTATACAAATGTAAACAAGGTCAAGTGATCCTTTGTGGTGACCTCAATGCTACCCTACACCCCCAACTTGATAACATGACACAGCGCAGACCCACTCATGACAGCCGCACACTCAAGCTAGGCTCTGATTTGTCTTTTCTGCTCCACTGTCCAACTTTTTGACTCCTGGAGAGTATTACACCCTTCCGATAGAGATTACACCTTTTTCCACCCCCCACAATTCCTACTCTCGCATAGATTACATTTTTCTGGCCAAATCTATGTTGCAATCAGTGACTTCCTGTACCATAGGGACCATCTCCTGGTCTGACCATGACCCGGTTCTATCATTACGGTTAACTCATCCAACCAGGGGGGGAGGGTCAATGACAGTATCCTACTTTCTGACGAACATAGAGCCCAAATTCAACAACACCTTTCCAATGACTTTCAAGACAACCACAACCCAGAGACCCCTATTGAAACCCTATGGAATGCCCATAAAGTGGTCAACAGGTGTATTAAAAACATTAAAAAAACAATCTATGGGGTTGAAAACCTCTCTACTTCTTAACCTCAATGATCTCGAGACACTCAACAAACTACACCCGAAAGACTCTCTCATATTAAACGCATCAAACTACAACTCTCGGAGCTCAATGCACAACATACTGCACATATATTATTAATTCTTAAACAAAAGTTTTACGCAAAAGGTAACAAACTACTGGCTAGAAAACTCTGGCACTCCATTGCCATATCTAGGCCGCCTTTTATCAAGGATCATCACGGTCAGAAGGTCAGCAACCCCTCTCATATGGTAGAAACTTTTGCAGAATATTATTCACAAATATACAATCTCAAACACGACACCTCTTCCTCACTCCACTCACACAGACATTGATTCTTATCTCGCATCGATTACATCTTCCCCCCCTTCCACCAGAACTCCACGAATCCTTAGATTGCCTGGTAGAGCTAAGGGAAATAGAGGAGGCGGTGAGCCAACTCAAAAACGCCTTGGCCCCTAGACCGGATGGTTTCACCACCGCCTATTATAGCTCTTATATGCCAATGTTAGGTCCCCATCTCTTATCCCTATTTCGTTCATATATGACTACGGGTGTCACCCCACTGAGAATCTCCGAGCTCATATAATCACAACCCGGTTAATCAAAGGATGTCTGCTCCAATTTCAGACTCATTTCACTCCTCAACACTGACATTAAGATATATGCAAACATTTTAGCGAATCGCCTATCTCCTCTCCTCCCTTCCCTTCTCCACCCGGAGAGTAGGGTTTGTCCTGGAGAGACAACCCAATGTCGGTACGGCTTCCTCGAGCCCCACGAAAAAAACGGTGGTCGACATCGTCCCCTCGGATTCTACTCCAAACGATTGGACCCAGTTGCTCGTGCAACACCTTCCTGTATAAGGGCTATTCACGCTGCCAGCTGTCTTCTGGACGTCACTTCAGATATTTTCCTCGGACATCCCTTGACAATTCTAGCTCCACATGACATCTTAGCTATTTTACAACAGACTCAACCCACACATCTCACTGCTCAGCGTCATCTTCGTCTCCAAGGGAGTCTGTTGTTGCCCGACAATGTTACTATTCAACGATGCAATGTTCTCAATCCGGCTGCCCTCCTTCCACTTCCAAGGGGGGAGTATACTGATATTCCGTCTACGGATTTTATTGATCTAGCCACAGAAGAAGATCTTCAGGAACAGCTATTGTGGCATACACAGTCATCAAATGTCGATTTTCCAGATGTACCACCCGAGGACGATCCACATGATTGTCTGACCATGATGCAAGAGGAAGTCGGTTCGCCTCCGAATATACAGGATACCCCACTCTCAAACCCAGAATGGACCCTATTTGTGGACGGCTCCAGATATGCCGATGACAAGGGTCGTTTCCATACGGGAATGGCGATTACGACTGACACGGCTGTTCTCTGTGCAAAAGCTCTACGACCGGATCAGTCGGCTCAGGAGGCTGAACTAGCTGCCCTCACCGAGGCCTGCATTATGGCTAAAGATTCTACCGCAAATATCTATACGGATTCCAGGTACGCCTTTGGAGTTGTACATGATTTTGGAGTCATCTGGAAGGCAAGAGATTATATCACCGCAGCAGGGACTCCAATCAAGAACGGGAAAGCAGTTGAAGCTTTGATGACTGCGGCCCTACTCCCGAAACAAGTTGCAGTGATCAAAGTCAAGGCACACTCACGGGCTGACACTATGGAAGCAAAAGGAAATGCCTTAGCAGATAGTGCAGCCAAGCAAGCAGCTCTCGATGAAGACTCAGTGGTCCCTTTAATGACGGTGACCAAGAAAGCACCAATGGAATTAGACTGGGATATTTTAATTCAATTACAACAACAAGCTTCAACCAAGGAACAAAATCAATGGATACAAGAAGGAGCACCCGAGGATGAGCGGGGAGCCTGGGCCAGAGGCCAATATTTTTGTTTACCCCAGACTTTATATCCTTTAGTCGCATCACTAGCTCATGGACCGACGCATCAGTCTAAAACCATTATGAAGGAGATTATCGACAAAATCTGGATCACACCAGGAATCACCCCAATACTAGCACGAACCACCGAATCATGTTTAATCTGTGCTCAGTGCAATACTGGAAGGACAGAACCTACACCATCCAAATGTTTACCGAATGCTCAATACCCTTTCCAACGGATTCAAATTGACCATATTCAAATGCCGATGTGTCAGACATTTCAGTATGTACTGGTAGTGGTAGATGTGTTTTCCTGATGACCAGAAGCCTATCCAGTACGAAACCAAACCGCACCCACTACCGCAAAGAAGCTTATTCAGGAACTCATTTGCCGGTTCGGTATCCCAGAAGTCATAGAAAGCGATCAGGGACCTGCATTTACGGCAAACATCACTCAAGAAGTGTGGAAAATTATAGGTTCACGTCTTGCTTTCCATATTCCCTACAGACCGCAGAGTAGCGGGAAAATGGAAAGATTAAATGGCATAATCAAATCAAAGATATTGAAAATGACACAAGAGACTGGTCTAAATTGGGTACAGTGCCTACCCATCGTACTTTTTGCTATCAGACATACGCCAAAGGCGTCACACAAACTGACCCCACACGAAATACTTTTTGGAACTAGCCCTAGGTTAGGACAATACTTCCCACAACAGTTGCAAATAAATTATGAAACAATGGCAAAATATATTATTGCTTTGACTACTCAATTATCTAATATATATACCCAAGTTTTCTCTTCTATTCCAGATCCCAACATCCTCGAAAGTACTCACTCTCTATTGCCTAGAGAGTGGGTGGTCGTGAAGAAACACGTCCGATCTACTTTGGAACCGAGATTCGAGGGCCCTTTTCAAGTGCTACTAACGTCTCCTACCTCAATAAAAGTTGAAGGAAAACCCACCTGGATACACGCATCGCATTGCAAGAGAGTCAAAGGATACAATCCTCCAATCAATAACTCCTAGAATGCATATCCTTTGCAAAAGAGTGGGCATCCCACTATTATTATCATTCATTTTCCAACCTACAAGCTATCAGTCACCAGAAGGGTCGGGTAGCCATTACAAGAAATGCAAAACAAGCAGGTCCTCCCATTTTTTGGTACAACTCCAGTAGCACAACAGTAGCCACATACTCATTCCAATTTTGTCACATTATAGATTGTGTTTCTAAACGCTACACCAATGTATATACCGGGGTGATGACACAAGAAGGGGATACCACCGACAATTTTGACCCCGGGTATTGTGATGTTCAAATAGGAGAATGTGTTGGGTACATATGCTATGTTGGAGGGCAATGGGGGGACGACTGCAGGTATTGGGGCTCTGTTATAACTAATTCAGGAACCAAATGGGGATATAAGCCCCCTGAAGCCCTAGCCCTCAAAGATCAATATGGTAAATCATTGCTCTCACGAATGACTCTCATATCCACCAGAACTGGTGATAACCAACGATACACCCTTACTATAGAGAATCCTCGGCCAACTGATGCTCGAAAATATATTTTCGGGATTTACAAATATGGTTTCATGAGCGGCAAGGCCCCCTTCTATCTTAAAGATATGTACAATAGTTTAGAATGGGAAGAGCCACAAAGTAAACCATCAAACCAACCAGTTTCGAAACCACCGGAAATTCCATATACTGTTCTGCGCGCCATTCAAAGTATGATAGCTATAACAAATCCCACTTATGATGATACTCTAGCCATAAAAACTGGATATAATGATATTAATCTATGGCTCAAATGGATGCAATATTCTGCTATTAAGCACAATAAGTCCAATTGCTATGTATATGGTAAAGCCCGTCCACATCTGGGTACAGTACCCCTACAGTTGCCCTATCAGTCACTACTATGTCTGTTGAGTCTTTATACCAATACCAGTAACAAATTCACCGAATGTGAGAAATGGAAAAGAGAATATCCTCTACTAATCGAGACTCCCAAGCTCAACGGAGGAATTACTATATATTCTGGCACTTATATTTGTATTTCAAACACCAAAGGAACAGGCAAATTTCTTGGTAAATTCTCTAATGGTAATTGTGCTGAATAACAGTTAATTTGACCGGTCCCCCTACACAGAATCAAGTATTTGCTCGATTATAAGACGAGGTTTTTTTCAGAGCAAATGCTCTGAAAAATACCCCTCGTCTTATAATCGGGGTCGTCTTCTAATCAGACCCCAAAAATGTCTGCTGGGGCCAGGCTGCTCACCGGTGCTTCGGTCGCGAGCAGCGTCTCCTCTGCAGCCGGAAAACAGGAAGCTAGCAGCACTGCCTCCCCCTCCCTTCTCTGGGGGCGTGGCCAGAGCAGTTGCTCGCACAGCCGGGCCCCTGCAGAAGTCTTCGAGTGAGAGATCTGCACTGCAGTTCAGGTAAGGGGGTGGGGGAGGGTTTTTGGGTAAGTATGTGTGATTAATGTGTGAAGTATGTGTGATTAATGGAATGAATGAGTATTTAAATGTTTGTGAATGAGTGTGTGTATGATAGCATGAATGTGTAAGGGGGTGGGTGTTAGCATGGCATAAGGAGGCTGTACTCACACTCCCATCATCCCCAGGTTCCAGCATGTACTGGCTGCCTTGGCTTGATAGGAGTGTGATTGCTGTTAGCAGTTTATATATATATAT